>PVJN01022741.1:0-33050 GCA_004026805.1 Lasiurus borealis | reverse complement strand
TGCAGGCCAGACGGGAGTGGCAAGAAATATTCAACGTGATGAATAGCAAGAACTTACAACCAAGAATAATCTATCCAGCAAAGCTAACATTCAGAATTGAAGGGCAGATAAAGAGCTTCACAGATAAGAAAAAGCTAAAGGAGTTCATCAACTCCAAACCAGTATTATATGAAATGCTGAAAGGTACTCTTTTAGAAGAGGAAGAAGAAAATGTAAAAGCCAAAAAATTATTAACAACAAATACATATCTTTCAACAAGTGAATCTAAAAATTAAGTGAATTAAAAATTTGATCAACAGAATAAACTGGTGAATTTAATAGAATCGGGAGCACAGAAAGGGAGTGGACTGATAATTCTCAGGGGGAAAGGGGTGAGGTGTGTACAGGGAGAGACTGGACAAAATCATACAACTATGGATGAGATCAATGGGAGGGAGCTAAGGGCAAAGGGAGGGATGGGATCTGGGTGGAGGGGTGCTATGGAGGGGAAAAAAGAGAAACAAATGTAATAATCTGAATAATAAAGATTTAATAAAAAAATATATCAATAAAATATATTTAAGAAAATATGAACAGTAAAATGGTATTAAACATATACCAACAATTGAATCTAAAAAAAAAAAACAAAAACTATGATACATTTACATAATGGAATATTACATAGCAATAACAAAGAAAGAACGCTCACCATTTGCAATGGCCTGGAGGGACCTGTAGAGCATTATGCTAAGTGAAATAAGCCAGTCAGAAAGGTAAGTATCACATGATCTCACTCATATGTGGAATCTAATAAACAAAATGAAATGATGATCAAAAATAGACCCAAAATTATAGAAGCATGAACAGACTGTTGAACCTCAGAAGGAAGGTAAAGAGGGTGAACTTGTACGCATTTATGCACAACCCGTGGACACAGACTGGGGTGGTGAAGGCCTGGTGGGAGGGGAGGATGGTAGTGGGCTGGAAGAGGTTAATGTGGAAAAAAAGGAAGATCTATGTAATACTTTCAACAAAAAGATTTTTTTTAAAACTCCCAGAGCCACTAAAAAAGAGTAAAACAAAAATATTTTCACTGTAAAAACAGAAAGAAGAAGAAAGGCTTGTGGATGGTTTCCATTCAATTAGTGTGGACGGAAAGTTTCATGTGTGTGCATATTGTATAACGTTGCAGAATTTCTGTGACTCAAATGCCAGGATGGTGAACATTTTACCCATTGAGCATGGTACAATATACCATAGAGCAGAGGTTCTCAACCTTTTTAATGGCATGACCCTTTAATACAGTTACTCATGTTGTGGTGACCCACAACCATAAAATTATTTTTGTTGCTACTTCATATCTGTAATTTTGCTACTGTTATGAATTGTAATGTAAATAGCTGTATTTTCTGATGGTGAGAACCGCAGCTGTAGACCCTAAGACTATTAGAACACACAGCTATTTACATTACAATTCATAACAGTAGCAAAATTACAAACTCCAGGGGACTGAGCACTCCACCCTGCCACTTACCAGCTAGTGACACTGGGCGAAAGGACAGTCATCTCTGGGCCTCAGATTTCTCATCTGAAAAGTGGGATGTTGTTGCTGTTGGTCTCAGGGTTGTTGTGAGGCTTAAGGAGCAGCGCTGGGTAAAGATCTTGAACATGCACCAGGTCAGGATTGAGATTGGCTTTCTTTCCCATCAAGACACCTTCAGTCTTTTCTGCTTAAAACCCACAGGCCTTTGACGCTGGAGGAGTGGAACATTCACAAGTACTATGATGTTTAACTCCACCCCGAGACCAGGAAATCCTTCTGGAGCCAAGAAAAGGCAGTTATCCAACAATGCTGCAGATACTCGCTCAAAAAGCCCGAGGTGGCGGAGCCCACAGAACAGGTCCCAGCAAAGTGCAGGCAGGCCTGCACACACCGCCTGACCCAGCAGTACTTGAATCTCACTGCAGACAGTGTGTATCCACATCATCTGGAAACAGGAAGCACTGGCCGGCCCACCAACCTCCACCCCCACCCCTACCCACTCCCAGTTTCCCAGCTGTGGAAGCCAGCATGACAGGCACATTTGGGAGCTAACTTAACTCAAAGCATCGGGGCTGCTGAAGACTGAGCTACCCACCCAGTTCGTGGGATTCAGATGCAGGCATCACCACAGACCCTCAGGCAGCTCACCTCTGTCAACATAAAGAAAATCAAAAGTGCCATTCCTCCTTTCTCCTCCAGCTTTCAGAGTATGCGGTTTCTCCAGAGAACACTCACTGTGCACACACCACAAATAAGGTAGTCTCCTGGCCCTCCTGGGCTGAGTTCCCATTTTCCCAGCTGTCTGCTCCTGCTGGTCTATGGGTTTGATCATGTGTTAGAACAACTCCCCAATTCATGCAGGGGACTTGGAACACTCATCGGGCAAGGTATGGATGGGGAAGAGGGCCATGGAGCTCCGCGACCTCTCTGAGTGTGCTGCCCTCCAGCACAGGGATGTGTGTCCCAACCGGAGTCGCCCCAAACGTTGCTGTGTAGGAGTTCTGTGGAGGTTTCATGATGCAGGCAGCATTGATGAAATCATTGGCCATTGGTGATTAACTCCATCTACAGCCTCTCCCACTCCAGCCCCAATTCTGCTGGTTTTAGGAGATCTAGGCTGAGGACTAGGAACAGGGAAGCAAACATTTATTTTGTCTTATACCACACCGTCCAGGTGCTCATGGTCCATGAAGGGGCGAGGACATTACCACCCTCACAAAAGTACAGTTCCCGAGCAACACACATGAGCACCAAACACTCATATACACCCATACACATACTCATAAGCACACCTGCACACACATGTCCATATCTACACACATGTACATAGACTTGCAAACACATATGTGCATTGTGTATATACATACACATATATGCACACAGTTACATCCTTACATGAACACACACACTAGTTAAGTGTCTGAGTATCATAAACATCCTTACAAAATATGAAATGTAAAGAGAACAATTCTCGGAATCTCTTTTGGTCCCTGGCTGCCATTAAGGGTGGAGAAAGGGGTGCATGAGGAATAAAGATGGGACAGGCACTGTGGAGATGCACTCACGATTAAAGCTGTGAAGTTCAGCTTTGCAGTGTCTGTGAACGAATGAGTATTTCCTAAGAAATAGTTCTGGCAGCCAATCAGGGGCTCCGAGTCCAGACGTGGTAACTGTACACAGGGCCAAATTTCCCTTCGTAAATCCATATCAGGTCATTTCTTGCCGGCCCTGTGTGAACAATGTCACTCACGGTGCTGTCAGAGAACCACAACAGGTCCCAACCCTACCCAGGGCTCCTTTCCACCGGGTACCCTCCCTGCCCCAGCCCTGCCCCAGCACCAGGGCTGCCTCCACAGCTATGGGTCACACCACATTGTCTTGAGTGCACCATTGAAGTGCTGCCTCTTCCCCATACCTTGCCCCATGAGTGTTCCAAGTCCCCTGCATGAATTGGGGAGTTGTTCTAACACATGATCAAACCCATAGACCAGCAGGAGCAGACAGCTGGGAAAATGGGAACTCAGCCCAGGAGGGCCAGGAGACTACCTTATTTGTGGTGTGTGCACAGTGAGTGTTCTCTGGAGAAACCGCATACTCTGAGAAGAGCTAAAACAAGAGCTAAGAATAGGCACATGCAGATTAATTCTACAGAGGGACTGTGAAAGGTATCCTGGGACAGGAAGCAGAGGCAAGGGGAAGAAGGTTGGGGGGAAAGAAGAACATTTACAGGAGGAAGGTTCTGCCTTCCCAGCCCTCAGTCCTGCAGTCCACTTCTCAACTCCAGCTTCTCCCAGGGAAGCTCCCTGGTGCTGAGGGTCTTAATCACACTGCACCTGTTTGCCAGGCTGCAAGCACTCATGCTGGGAAAGTGAATGCATTTCTTTTTTAAAAATTGCAAATAAATAAGTAATATATTTGTTCAAATGTTATTATTCAGCTTTGGGACCATGTGGCTTTCAAAAGAACACAAATATAAATCATACTATCTTTTTATTTTATCCCATAAGCCTAGATTTGATTTGATAGCCTGAATTCAGAGGTGGAGAAATATTTGAGTTATTTAGTCCCTGACATTTTAGTTTTCTCCAACTTTTACCATGAAACAAATTTTAAACATACAAGGAAAGGGAACACATTGTACAACTCCCTACCCATATCCACCAACGACAAGATTGATGAAGTTTTGTCATATCAGCTTTATGTATATGTGTTGTTTTTGCAGGATAATTTATAAAGAAGTTTCAGACGTCAACACATGTCACCCTTTAATAGGGTAAAATATCCCCCAAATAAGGCTATTCTCCTAGGGAAGCAGTGTGCTATTATCATACCCAATAACATTAACAGTAACCCTGTGGCTGCACTCAATACCCAGCACACTGAAACGCCCTCCCTTTGTCTCCCATGATGGTCAGTTGACCAGGAACCATCAGGCTCCACACTTGTTACAAATGGTGCATCATTTTAGCTGTGTTCACACTAAGGCCTTCCTGAAGAGACCAGGCCAATGACCGGCTATAGAACGGCCACTCTCAGACCGCTTCTGCCTGGTGTCATTCACCTTGTTGCCCTCCCTTCTCTATCCCGTAAAGGAAGTGCAGACTCCACACTTGATCTCTGATTCAAGCTAAGAGTTTTAGCAAGAACAGAGCCTGGGTGCTACTGGGTGCTGGATTTCGCATCCCCCGTGCTGCCAGCTTGATCCAGCATGTGTGGCTCTTGTTACACACTTATACACTTGTTCCTGTTACATACTGGATCCCATTACATACTTGATCTCATTAAGGTGCTGGAAGCCAGGCATGGCCGTTGCAACTGGAAAAATGTTTTCTTTCACCAGTTGGCATTGAGTGGTTAGCCAGTTCTCCCCAAGGTGCAAAGTCACTTGGTCTGACTCTGTCCTCGAGGCTGCAGGCTGGGAACTTGCTAACTCCCACTGTGTCTACATGTACAGGCTGGCCTTGTTCTGTGCTGAGCAGGGGTGCAGAGACTGGTGAGGGCTAGCCTCCTGAGGAGCAGTGACAGCCTGGTCGCCCGGGCTGTGTGGGAGCTCAGAGAGGCCCCTGTCAGGCTCCAGTGACTGAGTTTTAAGCCAGGGAGCAGGGAGTGAATGGGGGTGGGGCTTGTGAAGGGAGAGCCTCCCAGGACTGGGAATCTGGGGAATGGAGCCTTGTCAAAGAGGAGCTTCAGCAGTGCTCCTGTATGCCCACTCCCGGCTCCCTAGGCCACCTGCGATAAGGAGCCCTTTATTTTTTAGGGCTTCCGAGTCTGCCCACACCCAGGCGAGTACAGTATCTTGTTGCCCTGGTGATGGCAAGGGGCCCAGGACACAGTCCCTCCTCGCCTTTTCCTGACTTGATGCTGTAGGAGTGGAAAATGGAGACACATTCGGTCTCACCTGCAATTGGGGACAGATGTGGCTTTTCGGAGCTTGTACAAGACACCAAGAGTGAGTCCAGAGGCCAGGTGCTGAGGGCGGACAGGCAGGGTGGACCAAGGGCAGGGCAGGCGGCGCGTCTTGCCCGGACCCTTGGGGGCAGGCCCGGGCCGGCGCCACCCGCCCTCCATCCAGCCAACATTCCCTGGGCGCGCGGGGGTTTCTGCAGCGAGCCCAGCCCCCAGCCGGCGCTGGGTGCCCTGACGTGTCGCGTGCCTCGGCGCGCAAACCCGCCAGAGCCAGGGAAAGGCTGTTCTCGGGCCTCCTCTGGAGCTAGAGGGCATGAGAAGGGCCTGTGTCCGAGGGAGGCCCCTCCCTCAAGCCCCACCTCGCTCCCGGCCGTGTGCGGCTCCAGCCTTTCGGCTCAGGAAGGTACAGCCTCGCTCGGCAGCCCAGCCGGCGTCCGGGTTTCCGGTTCCTTTACGCCTCTCTCCCCCGGCTCCGCTGCCAGAAGGTCTGGGGTCGGCTGCTGTGCTCGCTCACTCCGGGGCCTTCGCTCCGGTTTCCAAGAGAAGATTCGGTAGTCGCCCCCCGGCCTTCTCCTTTCCGAGGTGCTTCGCAAGGATCATCTTATTTAGTCACAAAAGAAGGTCCGTGCGTGCGTGGGCGAGGGATTGCTGAGGTCCCCGCGGCGGTTCGCGGCCAGGCGGCCTGCGTGTCCCGGGCAGGATGGAGACGCGGGACCCATGGGCACGCGCCTGTCTTGCACCTGGGCTCCGAAGGGGAGGCGCGCGACGGGCTCCCGGCGAAGTCTGCCCGGCGCTACCCTACCAGCTAGGGTCTGTCCGTTTTAGACGGAAATGACCGTGATCGCAATCATGACCGTTAATAGTGATAACTGGCCCAAACTCGCCTTCAGCGAGAACCGCCCATTCCCGGCCCCGTCCAGTTCGGACCCGTCCCCGCTGCGTCTTCGGGCCCCGGCTCGGTCCCGGAGCTGGCCCGGCAGGTGCAAGTTCTGGATGTAGACCTGGGGAAGGGCGGAAGGCGAGCGGGCCCCTGGGAGGGCGCTGGGGCCAGAGTGGCCCAGAGGCGGAGAGCGGGCGCTGGAGAGGCGGGGAGGGGAGGGTGTGGAGAAGGGCCGGAGGAGTCGGGGGCGCGGCGCTGGGAACTGGAGGCGGGATGCGGCCGGGCCCCGCCCCCGGGGAAGCCGGAGAAGTTTGCGCTCGGCTCGCGCGCGCAGAGGCTGAGGGAGCCGGTCCGGGGACGGGCGACTGGGACTCGGAGCTGAATGTGGTGGCAGGACGAGCCCAGGCTAAACCTCCAGGCCTGGGCGCGAACCCCTGAACCCCAAGACTACCCCGGTGGTCCAAGCCAGCTGGCGTATGAGCGGAGGCCCTAACGGAGGTGAGCCGGCAGGGCCGGGGTCGCGGACACCGGGGTGGGTGGGAGCAGCTGCGTCCACTTTTCGCATGAAATCTCCGCCGATTTTGGCGCAACAGTGACCTGGGCGGACGTGCACACTACAACAGCACCCCCTCCCCCAAATCATCCATTCCGGCGACCGAGCCGAGGTAGGGGGGAGGAGGAGCTCCCTGTAAACGACATTTGGAGCCTTTAAACTCAGCTGCTTCTCAGGAACCTGAATGAAAGAGAAGTGGCTTTTGTAGAAATTCCACCCGTCGTTTAACTTGGACAATTAAAAAGTTAGGTGCCCTCCCAGAAAGAGGACCTGGGGCCTCTAGAAGTGTGTGCCTGTGGTCCTCTGGTAAATCATTTTCTAAAGTTACACTCGCCCCAAAATTCCTTTTTTCTTTTTAGTTCTCAAACGAGGCAATCGGGGCTGTCAGATTCCGGGGCGCCCACAGAAACCGGTGCGCTGCACACATAGCAGATAAAGCCGGGGAAGAGACCGGCAGCGCCTGCGTGCTCGAGGGAGCCCGGCTAGCTTTCCACTTCTCACCACCAGTCTCTGAAAGGTTGCTCTCTCTCCTTTCCTCTGACTCTCTTCTCCCTTTCTGACATCGGACACTACCAATGACATATTCTTAGTGGTGTTTTGATGTAAAAGAGGGACTTCTTGCTAGAATTTTTTCAGAAGGACACAAATTGTTTTGGAGATAAAGGAAGGACACAGCATGAACAGAGACTCCTTTGGGAAATTATTTAAAAAATGCGAAGGCCACCTTGCAGGCAGTGCCTTCCCAGCTGGAGCCCTGAGCGCTTCCAAACCGGGAATTTCTGGACATCAGAGGCTGAGACATTTCCTACGGTCACATGTTCATACTTCACCTTTCCAACATTCTTTACTTCACTGACTGATGAACATGGTGCAGGCCTGAGAAAGAAAAACGCAACTTCTAGCAAGTGCAAGGGCAGGATTCGGCTCTGTGGGGCTGCGACTGACAGGGTGGTGCAGGTGGTGGTGGTAGTGTGTGTTTGCTCAAGTTGTACAAGTGCCTGGATCTGTACAATTTCTCAATTGATGAAGAGCTTGATGCCAGTAGGAATAATTTTTGTTGTCATAGGGGAGCCACACATTGTGTTCACACAGGGCCTGCTAGTCCAGCCACTCTTGTCACTCACTGGGCACGGGGACAAGATCTAAAATGCAAAGTCAGCCCTTAAGAGCCTCCTCTCAGACAGAGGCCCAATGATTTCTCATCCCATTTTCATTTTTGAAAAGGCCATTCTTCTATATGTTTGTGAATTTCCTTAAGTGCATGACTCTCCTAATTTTATATGCAGTGGATAGTAGAAACTCCCATTTTCCTGTAGATCGGGGTGGAGAACCTTTTTTCTGCCCAGGACCATTTGGATACTTATGACATCACTCATGGGCCATATAAAATTATCAACTTAAAAAACAGCCTGATATATTTTGTCGAACATTTAATTAACTCACCCTAATGCCTTGGCAGGCCAGACCAAGCGACTCCGAGGGCCTTACACAGCCTGCAAGCAGGACATTCCCCATGCCTGCTGTGGAAGGAGCCTTACATGTTGACTAATGGCTTTCTTTCTCAAAATGCAGAATCGATTTTCCTTTCTCTGGGAATTATGACACACTTTTGATTCTATTGTATTTCTTCCATCCGCTAAAGATGATTCAGTATCTACAGTGTACGCATATATTCTTATTACAAAAAATTTGAGAATTTGAGCATTTCATAATCTTGAAAAGTTAGGGGTGCCATCTTGTAGAACCCCATTTTGTCTGCCAGGACTTAGGACCCTGACTTGAGTGCTGACACAGCTGATGAGGCACCCTCAGGCCCAGGTGCTATGAGCCAGGACCTCACCCCCGTGCTGGGCCTATAGGAGAGCATTCCTCACACGTGGCTTCCTACTTCTTTCACCAGTTTTGGAGTTATTTCCTATTATTTCTTTGCCATATATTTTCTGTTCAAGTAATTAATTGCCTCAAGAGATTTTCCATAAGCTCTTGGAGACATGATATATAGTATGGAGTTCTATATAGTGTCAATTAATAGTACATTTCAGTTAACATTTTACAGTTACTGACAAAGTGGCCTCTTTTGTTTATTTTTGTATTATTCCAACTTTGAGGAATTGAAGCTTTGTCTGTAAGAGACCAGATATCGGGCCAGTGGAGTCAAATCAGTGACAAGATTGCTCGGTGGAGAATGTGGCACCTGGTGGTGTATCCAGCATCCATTGGAACGGTGGCTGGAGGGGAGTCTTGATCAGCTGATGAAGCTCTTTGGCCTTGATGCTGCTGCTCCACTTTCCTGGAGCAGAGATTTCGGTCTATTTCAGTAAAGCTGGCATTCCAGGATTTGCTAGAATAGTAGCTAGAGGCAATTTGGCTCAAAAGCACGCTAGGAATGCTCTTATCACCGTCAAGGTGAAGGACACGTGGAAAGGTGGTCACCTCCAGAAAAGCTTGTGAGTAATGTGGTGATCTGGGCACAGACATCCAGCCCAGTTTGGCCTCTTCCAAGTCTCTGCCTCCCTGGCCCTCTCCCCTAACTATCCCACCCAGCCTCAGTTTCCTCTTGTGTACATTCAGAAGGCAGATGGGAGAGCAGACGTGGTCCTTGCGAGGTGCAATGTGCATAGCACAGGCCTTGTCACCAAGTGAGAGCACTGGGAACCCCACTCTTAGGACTTCTTAGGCAGAACACCTCTTATTTGCATATACCTTTAGCTGCCTTGAGGAGCTCAATTCCACACACCTCTATTGGTCCTGTGACAATCTTGGTAGGAATTCAATCCTGTGCCTTACTTAGAGCAGGCAAGGGAGAGAAAGTGTGAAAAGCTTAGTTGAGAAACAAAGAGAGTAAGACCTCTAGCATCAAAAGCAGTTGTCCCTGAGGATTGGGTACCCAGGGGAATGAGCACTCTACCAACCTTGAAACCCTCACCTGGATCGTGGACAGCAGTGGTTTTCTCACCCAGTGGCCTGGAACACAGTGCAGCGTGCCAGGCAGTGTGTGCAAAACCTCTACTAAAACCAGCAAAGGGATTTCCTGGGGCCATGAGCAGCCAACTCATTCTTTCCTTTTGGAAAAAAAAAAAATCTTGCTTTCCAAGGAATTTTGCTTGTTGGCAAATGCATGGTGTTTTCATTCCGTTTGGAGGAGAGCTAGCTGGTTCCTTGGGAGACAAACTATTAGAAGCACCACGTCCTGCGTCTGGCCAGGAGAAACTCCTCACTATCCTATTGTGCTTTCCTTTTCCACCGCGGGAGAGGAAGAGACTCCAGGCTATGTGGACATATTTTCCTGTGCTTTTTTCTCTTTCTTCTTTTTATAGTTTGTTTATTTTTCAAATTGACCAGTAGAGAGTGATTTGTTAGCATAGAAAGCACATCTGGAACCCATCGCCTACCCCCTGCTCTCTCCTCCACTCCCCATGGATGTGCCTCTTGGGAATGCAGGGAAAGGGAGACCCTTGGCATGACAAGTCTAAACTAGGGTGACACAGCTGGGCACCACCTTCCAGAGGCATTTTATTCTTTTTCTGTGAGAAGTGTTGGTGTTGAAACTCCTGGAGGCAGCCTGGAAGATCTCAGCGTACGAGTGCGAAGGGAGAGCCCTTAGGAACCATCTCTGTGAGTAGATGAGGGACTTGGGCCTGGGCAATGTACCTCCGTCAGTTGAGGAGGCATCTGAGGGAGCTAGGCTCCCCCTGTGGGCGTAAGCCAGGCCTGCTCTAGGCTGCAACATCATGGAGATATAGATTCCTTGGAAGACCTCTACCAATGAGCCGTGTATCTATTATAATATGCCCAGCTTTCTAAGGATGTATGGGACTAGCCAGCACACATTTCTTAGCATTGGGCTTTGTGAGTTCAGGTGGAATTTAAGCAGCAATCAAACTTGTACATTGTCGCTGCCAGCCCCAGACACTAATTTTTAAAATAAAACAAAATGTGAAATGTGTAAATCTCACCTTCTGGAGGCTCTCTCCTGCTCTACACACACTCTCAGATGCCAGGTGGTGGCCGAGCCCAGGAAGCCTCTCCAGAGACCTCTGAGTCAGAGCCTACACTTGGTACACAACATGCTCACAGATCAGTGGTACCATGGACATACAGGCACATGCCCACATAGGTCATGGGCATTCAGAGCACAGAAAGAGCACCCATGTCCACACCCCCAAGCACAACTGCTTCTGGCAGGCCCCTTCAAGTGAAGATCAGCAACAGGGAAAGCTGTGGGGGCAGTGTGGGTGTGTCCTGTGATGTCACTCTAAGACTCACCAGAGAGCTCTCAGAAATCAAGGAATGAGAAGCCCAGACAGTGGTCCCATTTGGGAAGGGACTTGGGGCACTGAGGGGCCAGCCTCAGGAGTGCTGGGTTGGGACCCATTTCTGTGGGGTGAGCTAGCTGGCCTCCCACAAGATGCTTTTGAGGAGGCACAGCAATGTTGAGACACATATAAGATCAGGCTGGCCTTTAACCAGCACTCAACTCTGAGGATGGCTCTACTTTCTACTGTTGATAATCCAAAGACAACTGTATGTCTTCCAATTCCACAACATGTAATGAAACGTGTTCTTGAAAAAATATGCTCCTCACTCTGGCCTGTTGGCTCCATGGTTGTCCCATGTACCGGGGGTTGCCAGTCGATTCATGGTCAGGGCACATACCGGTGTGGGCTCATGCCTGGTATGTGGCATGTAGGAGGCAGCCAATGGATTCTGGGCTCTCATATTGGTGTTCCTCTCTCTCCTTGCCCCTTCCTCTCTCTCTGGAAATCAATAAACAGCTTCTCTCCTTGCCCTGGTGCTGGGCCTTTCCCATGGACATGAACACGTGTGGCATCCTTGGCGGCCCCTTCCTCTGTGTGGGCTGTGTGAGCGTGCACTCGGGGGTGCCCTTGGGCTGAGTTCTGGGCTTGGGACCCATCGAGGGAGTGTGGGACTCCACACTCACCGCCCACAGATGGAAACTGCAGAGAAAAGCCATGCAGAGGACACACACATTTGCTGGGTGCCCGTGAACATGCCAGGTGCCCTGGAAAACGCTATGAACTTCAGAATGTCAGTGTGAGGATCAGGCCAGGCACTGCAGGCACAGGACTCGAAGCCTGCTGGCTGCTACCACTTCTACTTTTAAAAACACAGCTTGGGGCTTGTTTTAAAAAGTGGTGCACAGCCTCAGAAAAAAGCACAGACTAGGCTGATTCCAGAAAATGCCACAGAGCAGGTAGCATTTCAGGCTTGAAGGACTGAAAGATTTAAGAGACATTGGGGGAGGGACAGGAAAAGAGGTGACACCAGGTGACTTGACCTGTTAACTCTGGAAGAAGCAATAGAGGTCTGTTGTCTGGGATGGGGGCGCGGGGGGGAGGAGAGGAGGGGGGGGGTTACAGGGCTTAGGGCACCAAGGCAACATGGGACTCCTGGCCTAAGTGGGCTATGTCCAGGGATGCAGCCTGGGCTGCTGAGCAAGGGAGGAGACTCGTCCGGCGCCCTTGCAGGCCTCACTGCTAGTCCAGCCGCAGAGCCTGTCCATGGTTCCCTTTTGAAGTTAGGTTTCTGCCCACACCTGGTCTTCAAGCCGACCTCCAAGTCTTCTGCGGCCTTAGCTGTCATGGAGGGGCCAGGGAAGGTCCAGGGGCAGTTCCAGGCTGAGGGCCCAGGCTGAGGGCAGGCAGCGGCTCGGGTGCCAGAACCAAGCAGCACAGTGAGGATTCTGGACACTGGGAGAAACTCAGGAACACACAGGGGGCCCTCTCCCCAGGCTCAGAGGACAAGGTCCCCCAGGCCAGCGAAGGGAGGGAGAACCTGATAGTATTTGCAGGGCCCCTAGACCAGCACCTGAGGGCAGGAAAGCAGTTATCTGGAGGGTCCCGTGGGCGGAGGGCCCTGGCTGGGGTCTCCTCTGCCCCCACTGCACAGCAGCTGCCCACGCTGATCCCTGTGTCCTTCCAGGCACTGAGGCCTGTCTGGGCCTGGAATGATCTCAGTGGGTAGGTGAGGCCTCCAAAGCCCATCAGAGCCCCCGAGGTGCAGAGCCCCAGGTCATTGGAGGGTGATCCATTTGCCCTCAACCCAAATCTAAGGTTGAGAATTAAATGTTAAAAAGTGCAAAAAGCTTCACACACAGTGGGCTGTTGTAGATGAATGTCATTTGATCTTAGTTACACATTTATGTATTCAAATAACTTAAAGGTAACGGCAGTGAGTCCACTAAAAGCCTCCTTGGTAACTGGGTCCCCCTGGACGTCCCAGTAGGTCGCAGGCAGGGTGGGGAGTGTCCAGGTCAGTTGGGGAGGCATTAAAATGCAGGGCCACCCGCAGCCACCCAGGGCCTGGCTTGTGGGCTCAGCACCTTTACTGTCTCACTAGTCTCCCAAATTGGTTGTGTCTTTAGGCTCACATGCACTGATTTGATTTAGTTTGGGTGGGGGTAGGGGGCGCGGGCAGAAGTGGGGTAGGTAGTTACAACTGTTATTCAGGCCTTGAATTTGAAGCCAAATTCCAAGTCCACGTGCTTGGCCTTGCTTTCTCTTTCTCCCTTTAAGCTCCATCTTTACATATGTGTATTCCTCCCTCCCCAGCTCCACGCTCAGCTGCTCACCAGCGAAGAGGCTTCGAGTTCTCATGCCGCCCATCCTTAGGGGCAGCGTGGTCTGAGGTCAGGGCTCTGGGCTCTACAGACCTAAGGACCATAAAGATCTGGCTTCTGTCCCGGGCCCCAGTTGGCTACAAGGACAGTGTGGGTGTGCCTGTGATGTCACTCTAAGACTCACCAGAGAGCTCTCAGAAATCAGGTGGGCACCTTCCCAAGTCCATCCTATTTTACCGGCCATAGATGCTCCTCAGTTTCTTCTGCTGAGAATGATGGGCTGCCAGCTCCCATGCAGTAGGTGAGGGTTAACTGAAGGCATTTCCAGAGGGAAGTTCTCCCTGGGTCTGTGAATGACCAGGGCTCCTCACTGAACTCCCCTCCTGGCAATCAGACACCAAGAGCTCCCAGCCCTCCTCCATCACCAGGAACTTGGCCTGCATTGAGAGGCCCTCTCTGAGCTCCTAGGCCCAGCCATCCAAGTGCTTTAGCATTTTTGGAGTCTTTCTCCAGCTTTGCTGCCACCCTTGCACTGCCCCTCCCCCCCCCCCTTTTTTTCTGTTTGCAGGAGCCCACTCCCAACACCTCAGCAGAGGTCTGGCCTGGATCACTACCGAAGCCTGAGCTGATCTTTGCTAGAAATGGACGTTCCTGAGGCGCCCTCTGGTGGATCTGGAGTTGACGATCTGTAAATTCCAAGTGATGTCCAGGGTCCTCACACCGTGGCCAAGGCCCTCCCCTGGAAATGGGACTCTGTACAAACATTACAGCTACGTGGGCAAGCTGGCCGGCCGGCTGACGGACACCCCTGAGGGCAGCCCCCTCACCACTGTCCTGTTCTTGGTCATCTGCAGCTTCATCGTCCTGGAGAACCTGATGGTTCTGATTGCCATCTGGAAAAACAAGAAACTTCACAACCGCATGTACTTTTTCATCAGCAACTTGGCTCTCTGCGACCTGCTGGCTGGTATCGCCTACAAGGTCAACATCCTGATGTCAGGCAAGAGGACGTTGAGCCTGTCTCCCACGGTCTGGTTCCTGCGAGAAGGCAGCATGTTCGTGGCCCTCGGGGCATCCACCTGTAGCTTACTGGCCATCGCCATCGAACGGCACCTGACCATGATCAAAATGAGGCCGTACAATGCCAATAAGAAGCACCGGGTCTTCCTTCTCATCGGGATGTGCTGGCTCATCGCGTTCTCGCTGGGAGCCCTGCCCATCCTGGGCTGGAACTGCCTGCAAAACCTCCCTGACTGCTCCACCATCCTGCCCCTGTATTCCAAGAAGTACATCGCCTTCTGCATTAGCATCTTCACCGCCATCCTGGTGGCCATCGTGATCCTGTACGCGCGCATCTACTGCCTGGTGAAGTCCAGCAGCCGCAGGGTGGCCAGCCCCCTGCACTCGGAGCGGTCTATGGCCCTGCTCCGCACCGTGGTGATTGTGGTGAGTGTATTCATCGCCTGTTGGTCCCCACTCTTCATCCTCTTCCTTGCCGACGTGGCCTGCAAAGTGAAAGAGTGTGCCATCCTGTTCAAGGATAAGTGGTTCATTGTGCTGGCAGTGCTCAACTCCGCCATGAACCCTGTTATCTACACACTGGCCAGCAAGGAGATGCGGCGGGCCTTTTTCCGGCTGGTCTGCAACTGCCTGGTCAGGGCCCAGCGCACCCGCTCCTTGCCCATACAGCTCACTCTCGACCCAAGTAAGAGCAAGTCCAGTGGCAGCAACAGCAGCCCCTCCCCGAAGAGCAAGGAAGACATTACCCAAACAGCCCCCTCACCCTGCATAACTGACAGGAACAAAACCCTGCAGAATGGGCTCCTCTGCAAGTGAGAGCGGTGCTCTCGGAGTAGGGAACAGGTCCTTGCATCTCCTCGGGAGGAGCAGCACCTCCCCTGTGGCACCAGCTTATTGTTTTTAAATATATTTATATTGATTTCAGAGAGGAAGGGGGAGGAAGGGAGACAGAAAAATCAATGATGAGAGAGAATCATTGATTAGCTTCCTCCTGCACAACCCCCACTGGGGATCGAACTCGCAACCCAGGCATGTGCCCTGACCAAGGATGGACCATGATCTCCTGGGTCATAGGTGACGCTCAACCACTTATTTATAGCAGCCTCGCCAGAGCTTTACCAGAGCTGAGACTCGGGAAATCTGTTTTGCCAACAGCCTGCTGGGTGAGGCTGTCTCGTCAGGCTGGGACTCGCCATCCCATTTCAGTGTAGACAGTGATTTCTGTCTGTTTCTGGGTCCAAAGCCTTCCAAAGGTACCAAGCTGCATGGGGTTTCATGTGGCCACTGTGGCATAGGCTGCCATCAGCAGTGCAGTTCATAGGTAACACGGATATGTTCTGACCGTGCTGTTAGGACATGACTGGGAACAGGTGACACCAGTCCCAGTCTCAGACAGACGTGAAGTCTGGAGTTGAGCAGGTGTTGAATGCCAAAATTCTCAAAAAGACCTCGTCCAAGGCTGTCCCAGAAGCGTGGATCTGATCTCACACAGTCCTGGCACATGCCCGGGAGCAGGTCAGTGTCTGAAGGATCCTGGTAAGAACAGCCAAGTTCTGCAAGGACCTGCCACCCGGAGCCAAAATAGCCAAATTACATGATTATTCCCCAAATCACAAAGTCAGCCAAAGTCCATCAGGAGCCTGAGCCCCAAACCAACTAAGAAATGCACCTCATCTGGGAAGCAAGGACAGGCCCTTGGGTCATCTCATCAAGTTGCCAGAAGCAACCACCTGTTGAATGGAAAATTTCTACTGAAGTAGCGCAGGTTTATGAGGCATCACTTTGATCCTGTGTTAAGTTCAAGTCTATATCAGGAAAGCACCACGTCAGAACCCCGTGTTATCACAGCTGAGGAGCTGGGCCAGCCACAGAGTCACCACTTCCGAAAAGCTGCCTTGACAAGTCACTATCCAGCAGATGCATTGTCAGGGAGCTCACTCTGGGGAACTGTGCCCTCTTCCAGGAAGTGGACGGTCACAATCTTCCCTTCAGCGCAGGCTGGCTCTGTGTTACTCTGTTGCCTTACGAGGGGTACGCACAGGCACTCTCTTGTGCACTCATCCCTAAGGGTTCTACATGAGCACAGACCCGATCTGTAGAACTCTCATAAGCACACAGCTCATGTCTTGAGTTCTTGAAAAATCAAAACAAACAACCTTCAAAAGGATTCTTACTTGGGGAAACCTTCCATGAAGTTTTAGGTTCGGCGCGAATGTAACCTGAGTAAAGACGGAAAGAGTAGTATTAACACTCTAACTTCTCTGCAGAGAAATTGACTCCTGTTTTTCTGATGCGAGTTCCTCTTGTTAAGGGACATTTCTGTGGTCCTGGGATATTCTGTATACTGACCAGAGACTGTCCTCATTTTATCACTGATGACATACATCCTGTTCGTAAGGAGTGGTTCGTCAGTGGCATTTTTTTTGTTATCTTTTCACATCACTGAAAAAGAACTTATCCTTTTACCCTGTAACGGGAGAAAACCCAGGGCATTTCTTGCAAAGTTAATCATTAAGGTACTGAGTTCAGAAAAAAACGCATCAGAGAGCCAAAATGTTGGCCATTACCTTTCACTGAGGTCATGGTGTGCCTAACATAGTTCCAGTTGCTTTGGGAGCCCCAGATCTCAGGTGCTAATAATAGTAACACTTTGTACCATAGCCTCAACTTCCCTTTGAAATAACACAAAACATTCAAACAATCTGAATGAAAGTAATTGTGTTCATTTGATATGTGCAAAAAATAATCAACTGTAACATGCCAGGTGCATTCCTAAACTAGCCAGCAATCACTTAGAAGCTGAGTGCTCTGCCACAGAGAGCCTGCCCAGAAGATCTCATTCAGCTAGTAACCTGCATTATGTCCCATGTATGTGTGTTAAAAAATAAAACCAAAAGCCTTTGTGTAAACCATTGTTGGAAGTCCATGTTGGGGGTGTATGCGAGGCGATGCCTAGAGGTATGCAATATGGCAGCCTGACTTCTCCCTTGGTCCCAGTGTTTCTTCAGGAATGAAAGTGCGCAGAACCTCATAACCTTTCCACCTATACTTCCCTCTGGTGTATCTTGGGTTTCATGTAGCCAGGTGCAGTGGGCTATCGCCATTTTGCTAGGCCAGTCTGTATTGAAGGTCAGTAGACTGCCTTCGATGAAGAAGGTGGGGAGAGCGTGGCAGTCAAGGTGGGGCCAAGAGACGGGATGTTTGTTTCTCCATTTGCAAAAGGAGAGAAGAGTCAGAACTGGCCCTTTCCTGGCTTTCTCCTTTACAAGCGGTAAGTTCATGTGTGTGTGTGTGTGTGTGTGTGTGTGTGTGTGTGTGTGTGTGTGTTGTGGCATGAGTAGGACAGTGGCAACAGACATAGCCTTCTGCCACTTTTGCTTCTGTGCAGGCCAGTGAGTTAACACAGGCTCCTCAGAACGCATCTGCCCAGCTACTGTGCTCACCCTCACCTGGGCCATGGCAGGCTTGGCTGCGCTTGTGCTGTGGAGTCTGGAGAGTGACCAAGACAACCTGCTCCCGGTGGAAGGGTTTCAAGCTCCCTTCCCTCTTTTGAGGCAATACACGATCCACCAACCAAATGAGAGACTTTTCATGATGTTCTTTATTGCCCACAGAGTTACAATGACAGTCATTTAAACAATGGACAAAATAGAAAACAGCTGTTATCTCAACCCTGGATCCATGGTTATTCTGAGCTGGCAAAGAGCTTTCCACGGAAGTGTAACAAGATACATTTTATAGAAAACTAAGTTATCAAGTCCATGCTTTTAAATGGCCTCTAGGAGGGCAAACCTCAACCCAGTGTTTGAGTGGCTAAGTCAATATCGAAGGGTTTGCCCTCTACTCAGAAATATTCTGAAAATGAAGGCACATTTTCTGATAACCAGTGGGAAGTGCAGCATTGCCTACATGGGTGACAACCTCCCTCCTGGATGCAGTGGTGACACTGGGAGCCAAGCAGTCCCTCCACTGGCCACCAGAGGCACAGGGACATGCCAAGGGCATGTCAAGGGCTTGCAGCTGGGACCACATCATCTCCTGAAGGAGTAATCTCAGAGGGTAAGGAGGGAATTGAAGCCAATTTCCTTCCCTGTTGCATCGCCAAAGCTCCCAATTTCCAACCAAATGACTTTGGCGTTACCCCTTTCTTAGAGCGGAGATGAGAGAACTTGCAGTCAGGTTTGTATTCCCACTCAGTGGGGCCCCAGATGTCTGCCTGCCAGTGCCGCAGCAGGAAGTGGTGAATGGGCAATAAACCCAGACACAGAACTTCACAGGAAAGCTTTCTGTTTCACAAAAGTTAATGGAAAACCAAACACGACATTTTAAAATAATATTTATCAGTATGTATAATTTGTCATCCAAATGCTTTTTTAAAAAGAAAATCTTATTACATATTAAATTTATGCGAAGTTCTTGCCTAATTCTTGGCTTTAAAGATGAACTGTTTAATTCTTGCTTAAATTTGAATACAAAGAACATTCAGGTTATTTACAATATTTATTCTAGAACAAGTCATATTCAAAAGTCAAAGGAACAGAGAACATTCCATATGCAATCAACATAGTTGTCACAGGCAATTCTGTTTTAAGGATGTGTTTTCCTATTTTTTACTTTGTAAATTGTCAGGACCACAGCTTGCCCTCCCACATGCACACTTTTCTATCTACAGCATCTTGAGGTGACTCAGCCGAACGGCAACTTTGAGATTTCAATTCCCACATGAGGAAGCCCTGTGTTTAGGAGCTTCAGGGACTCACTTATTTGGGGCCCTTGTGAACACGGGTAGCAAGAGAGAAGTGAGGGAAGCTGCCTCACCTGCACCCTGCATCCCTGCTAGCAGTAGCTCGTGGCTGCACAGGTTCCTGCCTCCTCCTGGACCTTCCTGCCTCATCTTTCTGCGTGTCTCCTGCCCTTCAGTTGCCAAAGCCTTCAGACCCACCCAGGAGCTCCAGCCACCACAGTCCTATTGACCTTGGCCACAGCACCATCCAGCTTATCACACCTGGGTTGCACTCATAGGCAGGCAGCTCCCCCATCCTGCACGTCTCTACCCCGGGAGCCCAGAAGTGCCTGAGCATGGGAACGCATGCACAGACCAGAGCACAAGTGCCAGGGATGCAGCTGCTGAGGGAGGGCACCGCACCTCACCCCCGGCAGCTGATGGAAGGGCCTGTACTCGACATTTAACTTTTTGTCTAGTTGTCCTCATTAGTCCAAATATCAAGACCCAGGAAGGAGTCCCAAGTGCGGTTTGTTCACCCAGCCTCATGGGCACACGGGCAGACACACACACCTCTTCACCAGTGCAGATGCACACACAACACTGGCATCCTAAAGTTCTCACATGGCATTCAGTTTTTCTCACTGCTATAAAATGTGCCAGTTTTAAAACCGTGCCTTGTTGCTTGCAAACATATAAACCCCATTTAAATAAATTCGGCTGGTCGCTGGCATTTTATCTCCCAGGAATGGTTGCACCGAGTTCTAAATGTCATTAACCTCCCACTTTTAAGCTCACAGCATGCACCCTGGGACCCATGACATGAAGGAGCATGAAAATGCAGGGTGGTCAAAAGTAGGTTTACTGTTTTAAGCAAAACAGTTTTGATTATTGTATTAATTTCTATACAAATAACTGTAAACCTGCCTTTGCTCCTGTATAATCACAGAGGAGGGCAGCCAGCAATAAGGGGCATCTAAGGGCTAGCCACTCACACCTGAAGGTGGTTCTCAGAGTCTACCCTGCCCACCAGCTCACCCCAACCACACGGAGGCATGGCAGCATTTCCGGACTATCCGTGGGAATGACTCATGCTTCCCTTTACGCATTTTGGGAAGAAGATGAATAAATGTGAACCCGAGGAGGAACCACGTCCACTTCCATTGGGGCGAGCTTTCCTCACCAGCCCTGAAGGACAATAGTGGGTCATGCGCTCTGTTCTAGATTTAGCCAGGGGCCACCTCCTGCAGTTTCACTGGAAAAGAGTTCCTCCAGCCTCACTTCCCGGGAGCCCTCTGCTCATGGGGAGCAGGACAGCTCTAGCAGTTTTCCCACTGCTCTTTCTGAGATCAATTCTGTAAATTTCACTACAGAACCAGAAAGTAATTCTGAAACCCAAGGCCAAGATTCCTGGGTGTCCCACAGCACCCTACCTGCCGTCGCCCCACTTCTCTGCACTCCCATCAGGAGGCATGTGAGAGGAGCAATGCCCATTGACTGTCCTGCATGCCACTCGGAGTCCCCACCCGCACAGGCCTCCAGGGATCACACAGCCCTCGGTGCAGGGTGCAGGCGCCGAGGCTCAGAAGCCACAACTAGCGCAAGGCCAAGGGCTCTGCGTGTGCCAGAGGCTGGACGGGGCCTCTTCGCTGCCCTCACTGCCTGGGAACTGCAGTGGCAGGACACCTGGTGGCCTGCAGGGGTGCCTGATGAGGGAAACTGAGCAGCTCCATGTGCACTCCCGGTATGAGGGAGCCATGGAGCACTGACCCTACCCGCAGAGAAAGCTCACATTAGGAGCAGGGGCGGCCCAGGGGGGTGTCCTTAGAACCCAGGACAGGCATGGAGTCAGAAGACATGTCAACAGAATCCTGAGCCGGGGGGATGTGGGGGGAAGGTGCTGCTCTGTCACTCCTCCCCCAGGCCTGCCTCCATCACTGGCCTTTTCCTCACACCTGGCTTGTCACTTTCTATCCTCATTGGAAATGATGGGTGACGACCTTCGCCACAGGAAGCTCTCGGGACACTACATGTGTCCCCGTTGGGTCTTTACCCATCGACCCCAAGCCAGAGACAGCCTGAAACAGAATTGTGCTGAAATGAAACACAGCTCAAGGCTGGGTGTGAACCAGCCCTTTGGCCGCTCAAACGATAATTTTTAAAAAGGCAGAAGCGGTAGCTTTAGCCCAGAATGTGTACTGGCAGTTGTCTCAACGCCTGTTTATCAGAAGGTCCACGGAGCCTCCCCCGTCTCTCTGGGAGTCAAGCATCAACTCTGACAAACCAGAGGGTGCATGGCTTTGCAGTCCCAGCAGGACCAGGATGCCATCTGAAGCCACAAGAGTTCCTACAGGTGTTGCAGGCCGAGGGGTGGGCTCCAGGCCACTCCACACCAGAGCGTTGCAGGCCTGCCCGGCCTTCTCAGTGCTCCCAGCACACGTGGAGGCTGGGCGAGTGGCCAGGGGCCAAGGAGAGGGCAGCAGGCCTGGAGTGTTCTGTGGGCCCAGAGTGGCTCTGCATTGCCACAGTGTATGGGCCCCGGGCATCAGGGGCCCTGGAGCCACACAGAGTGCTTCTCTGCCTGCCTCCGCCCCAGCAGGGCCACTGTGGGAGAAACTGCTGGAGGAGGGCCTCACCTGGGCAGGGAGGTGGCCATATCACCTCTGCCTCCAGCCCTGAGCTCCATGTGCAGCTGGAACTGGGGGAACAGGAAGGATGCGCAGACCATCTCTGCCACCACAGCTGCGGAGCTTTCAGCAAGTGGAGCCTCAGGCCCTATGAGTGAGGCCCACAGTCATGCTTATCCCCTGCCAAAGGACAAGGCAAGCTGACTCCTGTGAGCTCTGCTGGCTTCACAAGTGGAGGGAGCTCAGACGGAAACCTCGGCACCTGACAGTCGCACAGCTGTATGTGGTAGTGGAAACTGAGCTTTCGAATGCATATTTTGAATTCATATTGAAACAAAATTTGATCCCCAAATACTTTTAATTTTCTAAATTGATTCGTATGCAAAAAACACCATATGTATATTGCTTGTCACTGAGATAAGCACCGACTTCAGAGCAGAGCCACTCTGACTGCACATCCCCAAGAGGGAAAGAGAGCAGGCGGGCCAGAAGGCGGCAGAAAGAAAAGCCATTCTGTCTGTGTCTAGTGTGTCTAGGAGGCACACGCTTTTCACAGAATGCAGGCGTGCCTGTGTGGCCTGGCTGCAGGCCTCCAAGGGACCAGCGCTGAGAAGTCTCACTCCCCGCCACCAGTCTACTGTGCAGGGCAGGGGGCAGGGACAGCTACTGCCTGCAGCCCCACTCAGCCCTCACTGCTGCTGGCTGACTTGGAGCAGGCATCCACACTGTGCCTAAAGCCAGGGAGCGCAGGATGGCCTAGATTAGTTCCAATCCACTGCAGAGCATTCTAGAAGACTGAAGTCCCTGTCAGTTTGGATTCACTGGACCCTCAAAGAGCAAAAACTCAAAAGAAGGCTATACATGAACCCTTAGACCTGCTCCGACCCATCCTTAGTCCATCAGATATATCCCACTCTCCCATCCAGGCTACAAACCCCCAAACGTTGAAATGGGATTCACACACTTAGGAATTTTGCCAAATTAGTACTTATCAGAATTTTAAAAATCTCTCCTTATCTCCTCAGTCCTGAAGTCCCGAAGTTATCATGATTGAAGTCTGAGTGCCTGGGGAGGGTCTTGTATGCGCCAATGCGGAGGTGAGGGCACTCCAAGAGGCCCCGCCCTTTTCCCCTCCCACACAGCACCGAGAGGAGCTGCCATTGCCCAGTGAATCCTCTGTCTCTAAAACCAATCGCGTAGCCTCATCCCAGATGTAGTCTAACGGGCATACACACTGTCAGCTTCCAACACCAGACAATCCAGGCGGAACTGCGTGTTTTACCTAGACAAAAGGCATCACGCTCAGCTCTGCGTGGGGCACGTGGCTTTTCAGGCAGTGACTGGGAAACCTGCTCTAGAGACAACCGGTGCTTTATCCCCCAATCGCTCCAGCAGCAGAAACTCAGATTGTTTCTCGGAAGCCCCCGGGACAGGCCAGCGTGGAGCCAGGGCAGCACTGGGACAGAACTGGGGGCACATGTCCCACTGGCTTTGCACAGCTCATCCACGGGCTTCTCCACTGAACAGAAGGGTGGGGCAAGTCCACCAGCAGCTACCGAAGCAGCCTGGAATCAACCAGGCTGCCGGAAGGACATCCATCCAAGGCTTTGTCCAACTACCCCTCCACACTTTGTCATTACTCAGATAGGAACAAGGGAAGCAGTTGCCAGTGAAGATATTCATTAGTGAGGCAGAATGCATCCCCAAGAATTCCTGAACAACAGAGGTCGTGGTGGATAGCATGCCTGCTCAGGGCAACCAGGAGCCCCAGGTGCTGGCCCGCTACACAGGTGTGAGCAGACAGCACAGGCAGAGCCTGGAGGAGGAAGCCCTCAGAACCAGCACTCACACTGCTCTCTGTGCAGGCCTGGACCCCTTGGGATGACATCTTGCCTGATTCTATTACAACGCTGTCAATCACCCACTCTCCTGCTTGTGTCTACTCCCCAGGTGTGCTCACTGGGTAGATTTCAGGTAGCACTTTCCTGGTGGACGTGCCCAGGGGAATGGGTCAGTTGAGTTAAATTTTGCCCAGACAACTACAGTAAAACTTCTTTCATTAAAAGCATACAGCATAGAACATTAGTCTTACCTTCTTTCTTAGTCTTAAAAAATAGAAATTTAGAGGGATCATTTGTACAGGATGTATGTGAGAAAGCAGACAAGTTTACAAAACCTGCACTTTACAAACACTTTCCTCCTGGGGGTCTGGACCAAGGCAGCTGCCTGAGTTCCTGTAGCCGGGCCCCTATCTATGGGGAAGAACCGAGTCCCTCTGACCACAGTGCAGTGTCAAGAGAGACGGCTGGTGGGTCACAGGTTCCTCTCGGCCGGCTGCTGGAGGCAGAGCTCACTCCCGGCAGAGACGATGGGCAGTCTATTTGCCAGGTGGTGGTTGATAAGGTGGCTGATGCTGTCAAAGATCCTGTCCCTCGTCCGGATCTGTGAAGGGCACAGAGGGAAGTCAGCGTCACCCACAGGCAGAAATGAAAGAACATGCCCTGCTTGGTGTTAGTCAGACCATCTGAACTGGAGGGTCACTTCCTTCCTCTCAGAGATGGTCTGCAAGGTCCCTAGTCACTGTCGCTAGCCAGTCAATTCAGTCTGCTCATCTGTCAACTCTTCCAGGACTGAGCCACGGCCTCCCCCACCTTTGGTAACCAAGTGCCATCGTGAGCTCCCCTGCCCCTAGCCAGCCTTCTCTTCCCTGCTCCCTCCTGCCCTCATAGGATCCCCCACAGAAACCTCTATCTAACTGTCTGCACTGCTCACTGAGGTTTGCAGGCTTCCATGCCCCTCCCATCTGCAGGCCTTTGCATGGCAGTCCCTGGGCCCAACCCCTCATCCCCCCCCCCCCCCCCCCCCCCCCCCCCCCCCCCCCCCCCCCCCCCCCCCCCCCCCCCCCCCCCCCCCCCCCCCCCCCCCCCCCCCGCCCCCGCCACACACACACTGAGCTGGCACTTCCAGGTACAGACCACACCTGAAGAAGACAGTATAAGGCCTGGCCAAGAGCAATCTCTCAATATATGCTCTGGACACAGCCCCCTGGGGCCTGTTTCTCTGAGAGGAAGAGGCAGGGCAGGGAGCAGGTACCTGGCTACACCATTTGCCCTCCAGGCCCTTAAAGGGCCCTCATGATGGGGCTGAGATGCCTGGGTGCCCAACCTGTCTCTCCACCTTATTGCTAGGAGCCCACCTCTTCCTAGTGGCAACCTGTTGTCTCTCACCCCTCCCTCGGGGACTCCAAACCTATGTCTACTCTCCCAATGACCTTCTTGTCCTACTATTCTCCTTTCCCCACATTCTTAATCTCTCCCCTTCCCTAGGTAGCCACTCTGTCTCCATCTTCATCATTTCACCAATGGGACATTGCTCTCTGGCATTCAGTCCCCATCTCAGTTCTACCCCAAATCTATGCTCTAGGTGTGCACATCAGACACCCCTTTCCAGGCTGTCGGCTCCACGCTCTACCAATAAGTGGCCAAAGGCAATAGCAGAAACTTTAAATTAGGATGTTTTCATTTCCCAGGATCCAATTCTGAGGTAGGCCCTTCCACACCCATCTCTGTAAGCATGAGGAAGGAAGAGACCTCCCAGGCCACAGGGTCACCTGACTCTTGGGCATTAGCCTCAGTAGAGATGTAATCTCATGGACACATTCAGAAAGGAACCTTTCTGTAGGACTTTCTCGCATCTTTCCATTGAGGTTGTGTAGTCTCCTGGAGCTCCTTAGAATTCCCCACCCAGCAGAACCATCGGAGAGAGTGGGCAGACCCCTTCCTTGGAAGCCAGGAGTGCTCAGGAACTCAGCGTGAAACTAATGTTGTCAGCGTGTTGCCTTGACATTGATTTCTTATTCCTGATGCTTACAGAGATGGGTGTGGAAGGGCCTACCTCAGAATTGGATTCCCACTTCTTAACAATTAACACTCATGTCAGTCTGAGGCAATAGGGTAGATTAAGGAGGATTTATGACAGGAAGTGTCTGAGACAGTGGTCTCAACCTGAGCTCATGTCAAAATCACCTGAGGAGCTTTGCTAACTCCATACCCAGACCGACTGCATCAGGAACTGGAGGTAGGGCCCAGGCACTGATGTGTTTTATGCTACATCCATGATTCTAACTTGCTACCCAAACTGAGGACCACTGATCAGTGCTTTGGAGTATATGGCCTGGCTAAATATAAAGACACATTTAAACAAAGGCACACAAAAGAGGTAAGTCATAAATTCACTGCATTAAAAAAAAAGGCAGTTCACTTCATTCCCATGGACATTTACTGAAACCTGGGTCTGGCTCCTGCCCAGAGAACTTGAAGCCCACAGAGCTATCTGTGTGGACCCAGCTGCCATGTGCCCGAAGTGCAAGGGCTAATTAAGAGCACTTAGCCACCCAGAAAAATCCAGGCAAACTTCCCCAGATACCTAAAAGGATTCTGCTGCAGCTATGATATGTGGAATGTTACCCCAGAAATTTGTGTGGGGCTTTGCATAGCAAACAGGAAGCAAATATAAAGGCCATAGGAGACCAGAATAAATATGCATATGTTGGAAGAAGAAAGATATGAAGTCAATAATCTAAACTTCCAACCTGGGAAACTAGAAAAAGAAAAGCAAATTAAGTCCAAAGTAAATAGAGAAAATAAATAATAAAAGTTGGAGCAGAAATCAATGAAATGAGAAACCAATAGAGAAAATTAATGATCCATAAAGTCAGTTTTTGGAAGAGATAAATAAAATCAACAAGCCTTGAGGCAACCCAAGGAAAAGAGAGGACACAAATTATTAATATCAGAAATGAAAAAAGGGTCATCACTATAGATCTTATGGACATTAAAAGGATAATAAATGATGGTGGAGTAAATGGATGCTGCATGGACACACTCCCAGAACAAAACTGGAATTACAACTAAAATACAGAAAAGCTTTCAGGAATGGAAAATGGAGACTGCATAGAGACTCGCAGGAGGGGCAGAGGCACAAAGGGGCTGGTTGGGTGCCCACTGACAGCAACTAAAGTTTTGAAAGGATATCTCAGCTATGGGGGGTCTAATCCCCAAGTTGAGCCTTCCAGTAGAGAGCACCAGAACTGAAAATGGTGCCCACATAACATCTGGCTGTGGAAAGCAGTGGGGTTGCTGTCTGCCAGGGAGAGAACTGGAAACTCGGGTACCCTCTTGAAGGGCCAACATACAAAATTCCCCATGTAGTCACTCACTGTGTGCTCTGGCAGAGAGAAGGCAGAGTGGACTAGAGTTGTCTGAGCAGAAGCCAGGATTGAGTCACTGGGGATTAGAGATCAGAAGGCAGTCCCATCAGTTTCCTATGCTGAATCATTCCTTCACACCATTGATGTCATCTTTCTCATGCAGACATTTATAACATAGGTAGCTTTACCTGGAGGTAAGATAGCTGGACCACTCTATTGGAAAACACCTGGCCCCATTATGCAGTCTCCAAGGCCCATCAAGAGACTGACAGTAGCAATTAGCCTCAAGGCAGAAGCAATTGCATCACCTTGTAGAAAAAACTGTCACCACACCTATGGATGATTGCCTGAGGGCAATTCAAGACAGAATTCTATCATTTTATAGTCAGAGGAGGTCTCTGGAGGCTATGAGTCTTTACCTGAGCTAATTAGTCAGAAAGAGCATTTGAAGCTGTCCTGCACTACAGATTGAGTGGTGTAACAGATCCACCTAATACATAGTCACAAACCAAAATAGGCAGCCAAAAGAGGAGACAAAGAAACAAACCCCAAATGCAAGAACAAGAGAATTCTCCAGAAAAAGTGATAGATAAAATGGAAATAAGAAATTCATCAGACATAGAGTTCAGAATAATGATGGTAAAGATGTTCAACAGCATGAAAAAAATATATAGTAACTATGAAAGCGGAAATAAAGAATGACATCGCACAAATAAAGAACACATTAGAAGAAATACAGAGCAGATTAGAAGAAGCTAAGGATCAAATCAGTGAATTAGAAGATAGGGTTAAAAAAATCACTCAACCAGAGAACCAAAGAGAAAAAAACAACTAAAAAACAGGAGGACAACTTAAGGGAGCTGTAGACAGCATGAAACATAACAATATTCAAATAGCAGGTGTGCTAGAAGAGGCAGAAAAGTTGAAAGGGATAGAGAACATGTTTAAAGAAACAATGGCAGAAAACCTCCTTAATCTGGTAATGAAAAAAATTAAACAAGTTTAGGAAGCACAGAGAACCCCAAGCAAGAAGACCTCAAATAAGCCCACATCTAGACACATCATAATTAAAATGCCAAAAATTAAAGACAAAGAGAAAAGCAAACTGTTACCTAAAAAGGAGCTCCCATAAGGCTGACACCTGATTTCTCATCAGAAACTCTTCAGGCCAGACAAGAAAGGCATGAAGTACTCAAAATAATGAAAAACAAAGATCTGAGACCAAGATTACTAGTATTCAGCAAGGCTGTCATTCTAAATAGGCAGTAAAATAAAGAAATTCCCAAACAAAAAAAAAGATACAGGAGTACATCACCACCAAGTCAGCATTATAAGAAATGCTAAAGCGACTGCTGTAATAAGAAGAAATAGAGAGAGAAAACTAAGCATACAAAATTAAAATGGCAATAAATATGGACCTATCAATAATAAGCTTAAATATAAGTGGATTAAATTCTCCAGTCAAAAGACATAGGATAGCTGTAACCGGTTTGGCTCAGTAGATAGAGCGTCGGCCTGGGGACTGAAAGGTCCCAGGTTTGATTTCCGTCAAAGGGCATGTATCTGGTTGCGGGCACAACCCCAGTGGGGGGTGTGCAGGAGGCGGCTTATCAGTGTCTCTCTCTCATCGATGTTTCTGACTCTCTATCTCTCTCCCATCCTCTCTGTGAAAAAATCAATAAAATATATATTTTTAAAAAAGATATAGGATAGCTGAATGTACCCAAAAATATGACCCAACTGTATGCTTTGTACAAGACACCAACCTCAGAACAAAAGACACACATAAGATGAGAGTTAATGGATGGAAAAAAATTTTTCCACAAAAATTAAATGAAAAGAATAAAAGCTTGATTAGCAATACTCATATCTGACAAAATAGACTTCAAAATGAAGGCCATCCCAAGAGACAACAAAGCTAACTACATAATTCTAAAAGGATCAATACAATAAGAGGATATAACCCTAGTAAGCATATATGCAACCAATATAGGAGTACTTAAATATATAAAAAACCTTCTAGAGGACTTTAACAGAGAGATCAACAACAATGCAGTCATAGTAGGGGTCTTTAAAACCCTTCTGATTTCACTGGCTAGATCTTCTGGACAAAAACTCAACAAGGAAACAGAAACTGTAAAAGACACACTGCATTAGATGGATTTAATTGACATTTATAGAATATTTCACCCCGAGAATCCAAGATGGCAGCATAGGTAAACACCTACACTGCTGCCTCGCACAACAATTTCAAAACTACAATTAAAAGACAGAATGGAGATCATCCAGAACCACAGGAAAGCTGGCTGAGTGGAAATTCCACAACTAGAAGGAAAGAGAGGGGCTCACAGAGACCCAGAGGAGCTGCAAAAAGCTGAGGTACAGAGATGTGTACGTGGAGAGAGCAGGTGCCGGAGTACCTGGCTGGCTTTCTCTGGTGGGAGGGAGACAGAGACTCTCAATGGCATTGAACCCCTTATCCTAAGATACTAAACCCCAGATCCAGCCAAAATTCATATGGTGGAAGTTTGGACTATGAAAAGGGAGAAGTGCACAGAAATTTAGAGGAGTTGCAAAAGATCAGAAGTCTGGTGACGTGCATAGCACTGGGGGCAGAGGACCAACTGCTGATTGTGCTGCTGGCTTTCACAAGAGGGCAGGAGACAAAGCATCCCAATTGTGTCATTTCTAACTCCACTAACCCCCAGATTTGGGCGAAGTCCTGGGGTCCCAGACTCATATGGTTCCAGAGCGCAGGGGAGCCGGAGTGGCAGCAGACTAGAGGCACTATGAGAGAGCACATGTGTGCACAGGGACCGCCCCAGCGATTACCCAGTCACCTGAGACTCAGGGGCCATGGAAGGCGGGGCGGAATGGAAGGCAAGGCGGTCCGTTAAGCCCTGAGACTCCACCCATCCCAAGCTCATCAGAGAGACTTTCGCAGGTTTGTAAGTCTGGTATCATAAGGCTGAATCCAACACAGAAGTTCTCCCAGCATAGTGAAAATGCCGAGACAAGGGAAGGGATCACAAACAAAAGAAATGGAGGGAAACAAATGACTGGATATAGAGTTCAAAACCACAGTTATAAAGTTTTTCAAGAATATCCTAGAAAAGTTGGATAAAGTTAGCAAGACCCAAGAGGAGATGAAAAAGAACCAACTAGAGATGGAAAAGGACCAACTAGAGATGGAAAAGGACCAACTAGAAATTAAACATACACTGACTGAAATAAAAAATATTATACAGAGAATTAATAGCAGACTAGAAGAAGGCAAGAATTAAGTAAAAAATTTGAAATATAAAGAATCAGAAAACACTCAACTGGAAAAGCAAGAAGAGAAAAGAATCCAAAAATGTGAAGATAATGTAAGGAGCCTCAAGAGTACCAACAGACAGCTTCAAGAGTACCAACATCAGAATTGTGGGGGTGCCAGAAGAAGAGAGAGAGCAAGATATTGAAAACCTATTTAAAGAAATGATGACTGAAAACTTCCCACATCTGGTGAAAGAAATAGACTTACAAGTCCAAGAAGCAAACAGAACCCCATATAAAAGAAATCCAAAGAGGACTACACCAAGACACATCATAATTAAAATACCAAGAGCAAAAGAAAAAGAGAGAATATTGAAAGCAGCAAGAGAAAAACAGTTAATTACCTACAAGGGAGCACCCATACCACTGTCAGCTGTTTTCTCAACAGAAACGATGCAGGCCAGATGGGAGTGGCAAAAAATATTCATCGTGATGAATAACAAGAACCTACAAATAAGAATACTCTATCCAGCAAAGCTATCATTCAGAAGGGCGGATAAAGAGCTTCACAGATAAGAAAAAGCTAAAGGAGTTCATCAACTCCAAACCAGTGTTATATGAAATGCTGAAAGGTACTCTTTAAGAAGAGGAAGAAGAAAAAGGTAAAAGATAAAAAATTATGAACAACAAATATGTATCTATCAACAAGTGAATCTAAAAATTAAGTGAATTAAAAATTTGATCAACAGAATAAACTGGTAAATATAATAGAATCAGGAGCACAGAAAGGGAGTGGACTGATAATTCTCAGGGGGAAAAGGGTGCGGGGTGTACAGGGAAGGACTGGACAAAAATCATACACCTATGGATGAGGTAAACTGGAGGGAGGTAAGGATAGAAGGAAGGGTGGGAGCCAGGTGGAGGTGAGCTATGGAGGGGAAAAAAAGAGAAACAAATGTAATAATCTGAATAATAAAGATTTAATTAAAAAAAGAAAATGTGACTTGATAAGCACCTAAATTACATGAATATTAAGATTGTAGAAAATCTTAATAACCATATAAATTTGATATGTAAGTCTGTTATTTGAATCTTCTTGTTTTTAATCCTCACCCAAGTGTATTTTTTTCATTGATTTTGAGAGAGAGAGAGAGAGAGAGAGAGAGAGAGAGAGAGAGAAACATTGATTTGAGAGAGACACATCCATTGATGGCCTCTCACATGCATCAGGTGGTAGGGAAAAAAAAAGAACATTTCACCCCAAAGCTGTAGAATACACATTCTTCTCAAGTACACATGGATCATTCACATAGATAGATCACTTGTTAGGACACAAAACAAGTCTCTAAAAGTTCAAGAAGATTGAAATTATATCAAGCATCTTCTCTCATCACAGTTGAATAAAATTAGAAATCAAGTAGTGTAAAAACACCCCAAAATATTCAAACACAAGACATTAAACAATGAATGGCTTACCAACAAGATTAAGAAAGAAAAAAAATTCTGGAAACAAATGAATAAACAACAACTCAAAATCTCAGACACAGAAAAGCAGTCCTGAGAGGGAAGTTCATAATACTAAAAACCTACCTTAAAATTTAACAATAAAATATTTAACCGTACAACTTAAAGGATTAGAAAGAGAACAACCAGAAAAGCCCAAAGTGGAGGCGGGAAATAATAAAGATGAGAGCAGAAATAAAAGACATAGCAACTGAGAGAGGAGCCAAGATGGCGGCATAGGTAAACACCTACACTGCTGCCTCGCACAATTTCAAAACTACAACTAAAAGACAGAACAGACATCATCCAGAACCACAGGAAAGCTGGCTGAGTGGAAGTTCTACAGCTTGAAGGAAAAAGAGGGACTCACAGACACCCAGAGGAACTGCAAAAAGCTGAGGTACAGAGACGCGCGCGCTGAGAGAGCGGGTGCCCGAGTACCTGGCTGGCTCTCTCTGGCGGGAGGGAAACGGAGACTCCCAACAGCATTGAACCCCTTATCCTACGACACTAAACCCCAGATCCAGCTGCAACTCATACGGGGGGAGTTTGGACTGTAAAAGGGAGAAGTGCACAGAAATTTAAGGGAGTCGCAAAAGATAGGAGGTCTGGCGCACATTCGCACACACAGGGCGCCGGCGCCACACTGAGGACAGATTGCTGATTCTGCCGCTGGCTTTTGCGACTGGGCGGGAGACAGACCCTCCCAACTCTGCCACTTCTGAGTCCACTGGGCCCCTGTTTCGGGCGAAATCCTGGAGACCTAGACTCATGTGGTCCTGGGGAGCAGGGGAGCTGGAAAGGCAGCGGTCTAGAGGCACTGCAGGCACGCGCGCACAAGGACCGCTCCAGGGATTACCCAGTCACGTGAGACTCGGGGGCCGTGGAGGGCGGGGCCGACTGGAAGGCAAGGCGGTCCCTTAGGCCCTGAGACTCCACCCATCCCAAGCTCAACAGAGGCTTCTGTGGTCTTGCAAATAAAAGTTTCCCCGACATAGTGAAAATGCCAAAACAAGGGAAGGAATCAAAAACAAAAGAAATGGAGGAAAAGAAACGACTGGATATAGAGTTCAAAACCATGCTTATAAGGTCTCTCAAGAATATGGTAGAAAAGGTGGATAAATTTAGCGAAAGCCTACTAGAGATACAAAAGAGCCAACTAGAGATGCTAGAGATGATGCATAAAATTAGCAAGCCCCAAGAGGATATGAAAAAGGACCAACTAGAGACACTAACTGAAATAAAAAATATACAGAATCCTAACAGCAGACT
>PVJN01022740.1:0-34511 GCA_004026805.1 Lasiurus borealis | reverse complement strand
ATATGGAGGAATCACGTGATTCTTAGATGAGAAAAAATCTACCTGTACGCTAGAGGCGAAGAGAAATTGGCGCGAACTGGAGAGAAGTTAGAAGTTGGAGGGAAACTGAGAGGTGAAATAAGAGGGAAACTGGATATGGGATTAGAAGGAAATGGGAATGGGATAGACGGAGGTCAGAGAAGGTGAGAATGCGATCGGGTGGTGAGCTAGAGATTGCTGGCTGCGGGGCTGGTAGGCTCAGGTGGTAGGCAGTGGGAAGTTGGGTGAAGGACTGGAGGAACTCAGGCAGTGAGCTAGGGGAGAGGAGGGCGGGAGGACCAGAGTGAAATTAAGTGGTGGCGTGGAGCAAAATTGGGCAGCAAAGTTAGAGGGCGCTGCGCTTGCAGGCTGGTGGGCAGTTGGGCTGGCAGTGCAGGATAGAAATCAGGCAGCTGGTTATAAAATGAAACGGAATTGGGAGAGCTCAAGCAGTGGGCCACAGAGAAATTGGGCAGTGGCTAGAGCGAGATTAGGCAGCAGAGCAGAAGGGAAGGGGTCGGTGGCACTGGAGGGGATTTGAGCTTGTGGGGGAGATCTAACTGGGGGATTAAGAGGCATGTGACAGTGAAGTTAGATGGTGGGCTGAGGTAAGATTGGCTCACACACTGGAGGCATATCTGCCAGGCCACTGACTGGCTGTCAGGCTAAAGGTATTCCAGCAGTGGTTAGCAACGGTTCTCAACCTTTTTTAATGCTGTGACCTTTTAATACAGTTCCTCATGTTGTGGTGACCCCCAATCTTAAAATTATTTTCGTTGCTACTTCATAACTGTAATTTTGCTACTGTTAATGAGTCATAATATAAATATCTGTTTTCCGATGGTCTTAGGCGACCTTGCTAGCAGTTTTCAACATGTGGGTCGAGACCCACAAGTTGAGAACCGCTGCTGTAGAGCCTAAGACCATCAGAAAACAATTTTATGATTGGGGGTCACCACAACATGAGGAACTGTATTAAAAGGTCACAGCATTAAAAAAGGTTGAGAACCACTGGGTTAGAGGGAAATCAGAGGTTAGAGGGAAATGCCTGGCTGGACTGGGGAGAAATTCTCTAGACTGGGGGGTAGGGATGGAGTGCAGGGTGGGTGCTGGTAGCTGGAGACTTGACCCCTACCTGCCTGTCCCTCCAGGATGATCTCAGCCGACAGCCATTCCTTCCTGTTGACAGACCTGGCGACCGGCCGCACCTATGATCTGTGCGTGCTATCAGTGTACGAGGACAGCACCACGGGACTGACGGCCACACGGCCCGTTGGCTGCGCTCGCTTCTCCACGGAGCCCACACTGCAACCCTGCGGGGTCCCACACGCGCCCTTCCTGGGTGGCACCATGATCATCGCGCTGGGTGGTGTCATCGTGGCCTCAGTACTGGTCTTCATCTTCGTTCTGCTCATGCGCTACAAGGTGCACGGAGGCCAGCCCCCTGGCAAGACCAAGGCACCCGCCCCCGTCAGCAGCGTTTGCTCCCAGACCAACGGCACCACACAGGCCCCATCTGCTCCTGAGCCCTCTGCACCGAGGGCCCACACCATGGTCCAGCTGGACTGTGAGCCCTGGGGGCCCAGTCACGAACCCACAGGACCCTAGCCTCATGCCCACCAAGGGGTGGCAGGACCTAAGCTCTCTGTGGGACCTGGCCTCAGACTCACCAAATTGTTCACGGTTTTTAAAACTCTGATGGGGAGGGTGTCAGGGCACTGAGGGCACAACAAGAAAAAGTCCTATTTTTCTACGCTTGGGCCTGGGCCCTTGCCCTTGTCTCTGTCTGTGGGAGTGGGGACCACCTTGCAGGGTCTGGAGCTGGGGATGCCTCTTCTGGGGGAGAGATCTCTCTAGTTCTGTCCAAGGTCCCTGGATGTGACTGAGGATGATCATCCATTTAGTCAACAGACATTCCTGGAGTGTCGTCTCTGAGCATGCCCTGTGACGGGTGATGCTGTGGTGACTCTGACAGCCCCAAGTCTGTCCTCAGACAGTGACCAGAGAGGTGGTCACGAGGGAAGCCTGGGAGATTGTGGGAGCCCAGAAAAGGTGCCTGACTCAGCCTAGGAAGGGCTTCCTGGAAGAGACCTGGGACCTGAGAATGGTCTCTGAAGGAGATCATCGGCCAGGAGCAGAGGGAAGGGTGTTCCGGGCTGAGGGCACGATACAGCTAAGGACTTCGTATGTGCCAGACATAGGGGCACCGTGAGAGAGGAGCGGTAGAAAGGGTGAGCAGGGTCCAGGCTTTGCAGGTGGAGGCCCCCAGATCCTGGCTAGATAGTAGTGGGAAGCCATGGAGATTTCACGCGGAGGAGGACAGCTTCAGGTTTGGGCTTTAGGAATATCCTTCTGGCTTCCAGGGGGAAGGTGGGTCGGAGGGAAAGACTGAAGTAAGGAGCCCGGATGGAAGCGAGGGTGAGGACCTGTGTGAATAAAGACAAGACTGAACCAGGGCCGGAGGGCTGGGGGGAGCAGTTAGGGTTGGGTGAGAGAGACAGTCAGAAAGCTGGGTGGCTGAGTTATGGAGCTGAAGGACCATGGGGGAGGGAAGTGTCCAGGATGAGGCCCAGGGCTCTGGCCAGGGAAGGGACAGGGGAGCTGCTGTGATACTGGACCAGGGAGAAGGGACAGATTTGGGGAAGATGCCAAAGCCAGCGTGGGACTTAGTGGGTTTGGAATACTCAGAGGGCATCCAGAGGGTGATAGTCAGGGGCCTGGGCCTCTGGGAGTTTTCATGTCTAAGGGACAAAGAAAAGCCTGGACTAACGAAGATGAAACGAGCAGCAGGTGGAGGGACACAGTGAAGCAAACTGGGCGAGTCAGACCCAAGTTATTCTTGTGTTTAATGATGTCAAGGCTGCCGTGAGAGGGGTGCTAGGGGTTCAGTTGGACAGATGCCAGACTCCCCTGATTTGAAAGTAGGAGGTAAAAAAGGGTAGAGAGGGAGTTTAGACCTGCCATTCTGTGAGCCTAGAGCCTGGTTCAGTTGATCTGGATCTTTCTGCACATCTCTCCAGCGCTGGTCCTCACTGTCTTGAACTGCCCTAGGCTCCCCTCATGTACCAAGAGGTTTGGCAATATCAGGCCTCATTGGAGATCCAGGAATGGGATTAGCAGTGAGAGGAAGAGTGCTCCTTGATCTCAGGCTACCTCTAGTGGTGCGGCCAGAGGCAGAGAGGTAGAGGGAACTTGGGTCCTATCAGTATTCTCTGGAGTGATGCTGATGTGAGGAGCAGGGTGAAGTGGGCCCAAGACCAGACTGGCCGTCCTCGTGATGTGGGGCGCCACAGCTTTGTTGGTGGGTACAGGCCTTGGAAATGACCTTGCATTGGCCATGCGACACCTGAATCCCAAGGATCTGGCCTGACTCCCATGTCCTTCAGCAGCATCATTGGGTCCTTCCTCGTGTTATCCTCCAGTGGCTGAGGTCGGGAGCAGCCATCGGGGACAGAGGTATCTTGAGAAAAAGGCCTAGGGAGGAGCAGGCTTGGATAACTAGAGCCAATTGCTGCCACGAGGGGGAGCCAGAGTGCACTGTTCCTCAACCCTCTTTTTAAGTTACTGTGTGCCTACTTCTGCTTCATGCTGAGGATTCAATAATGAACTAATACAGGCCTGTCCTGCCCTCATTTACCTCACCATTTGGTGAGGAAACAAATGTTAAATAATCAGAAAAGCAAGTGTAAGCATCGGTGGTGACAAGTGGTCATGCTGGAAAGATCCATGCAACTGAGAGACCTGACCCAGGAAGGGAGGTGGAGGGAGGCTTCTTGGAGGAAGTGATACCTCAGCTGAGATCTGAAGGATGATCCGGTTGGAGTTAACTACACAGAGGGTGGGAAGGGCATTCCATGCTAATGGAACAGCATGTACGGAAGCCCAGGAGCTGAGGGATGCATGGTGAGTGAAAGAAGCCATGTGCCGGATATGGTGGGGAGAAGTGATGCCGTGTTGAGATTGGAGAGTAAGGAGGGGACAGACGATATAGGCTACTGGCAGAGTCTGGATTTTGTTCTAAGTGGCATGGGAAGCCATTGGAGGGTTTTGAGCAGTGAATTTCCTTTTAATCCTAAAGAACCTCCAGTGGCAGGTCTGTCTGCATGTGGGAAATAAAGCAGGGAGACCAGGGAGGAGGCTAATGTAATGGTCCAAGCACAAGATGTGGGGCCTGAGTGGATGGATTGGAGAGAGATTTGAGATGGCATCACCAGAAGCCTCCATCCCCTATGCTAATGAGGACAATCGGGATCACTGCCCAGCTACCTGGTTTTCAGACAAGATTGCTGAGACGGGGGAAGAAAGACCCATTCCTTAGATGGGGAGCTGACCTCTCTGTGGCAGAGGAATTAATGACCTTTTCCGGTTCACGTACCAGGCAAACAGTGGATCAAGGCTCTGCAAGGCAGAGGCCGTGCTGGTTGTGGGGATGTGAACACAGGAAATGTGGGCCCAAAGGAGGGCACACCTGGTGCTAGCTTATCACATGTCTGGAAGCAGGGAGGATAGAAGGAGGTACATAGGAGCAGGCTGGTCCTTCCAGCATACTCTTCCCCCCCCAAAAAAAAAACAGGCACCCATACAGAATGCCTGGACTGTCTCCCACCCCCATGTAGAGACAATACAAATGGAATGTATCCAGAATTTAAAGTTAAAATGTAGCTTATCCAACACTGCCTAGCTGAGTCCACCAATTTCCTGAGCTCAGGGAGTGTACTCCTTCCACTGCCCAGCCTCGTGTGGCTTTGAAGATGCCCTGCACATTTTTGAGACCAGCTTTCCTGGTGCTAAAGTGCCACGATACTGGAGCATTTTCTTCAAGTGACTGGTTCTGATACCAGGACTACATGTGTGCTGCCTAATCTAGCCCATGTGTGGGGGTGTGGCTAATCCAACCCAGGTTGAGTGTCTGGGCATTCTTGTGACCTCTTGCAAGGCCCCAGCTCATGCCAACTTTCTGCAGCTCTTCACATGGACACATACGTAGGAGAACCAGAAAAAGGGGTCGTCTCTTCTGGGTTGAACCTGAGCATGGCTCCTGCCTTTGATTCCTTTCCGTGCGTGTGCCGTTTCATGCCACACAAAAGCAAGAATAGATATCGGTGCTCAGTGTCGCCCTGACCTGTGTCGAGTAGTGCTGAGAATGACCTAGCAGTGACAGCACACCCTCAGACTCTGTCCTCACAGAGCCCCAGTCCAGCGGAGGAAATAGATATGACAAAATGACAGCCCAGAGAGGCAAGGGCTGGGATGGGGAAGCACAGGTGAGAAGGACTAGGGTCTGTTTAAGCTCAGGGCGGCTCCTAACAGCCTGGGAGTGGAGTTGGGAAGAGTCCAAGATTTCCTGAAGGCAGGGCCGACTTCGTGGCAGTGTGACCTGTGCAGACACACACAAAGCCCTGCTTTTAGAAGGGTCCTGTGCTTGGTTGAGTGACCTGCTACCACCATTGTGAGATTCTTCGTGGCTTTTTAATAAGGTACTCCACATTTTCATTTTGCACTGGTTCTTGCACACTTGCAGGAGATACAAAGAGGGCCGGGAGGAAAAAGGGGTACACAAAGAAAGCCAAGGAGAGAGAACATGGTGTGCAAACGACAAGAAGGGAGGATAGAGGGTTGTGTACTTGAACAGCTGGCCGTTCTGTGTAGCAAAGCATGGGAGAAGGGAGATGGTGACAGCCACGCCCACAAAGTAGGCAGTTGCCAGCTGCCAGGCTGAGGAGCTGTGACTACGCCAAGGGCACTGGGAGTCATGAGGAGGGGCAGTGTCAGGTTCAGACTTTAGAAAGACCCATTTGACTACAGAGGGGAGAGTGGCTGAGGACACACAGCAAGGAGCAGGTTGGGAGTGGGGGGCTCAGTTGCCTGCGGAGGGGACTGGGAATGTCTGGCTCCTGTGGACAGCCTTATGAAGAGCCTCGAATGCTTGGATGACAAACACCCCAATGTACCGGGACACTGTCTGGGGAGACCACAAACCACAGGATGAACCCACAGCTTCCTTTTCACTTGAAGATTTTTACTGCTGATGGGAGGAGGGTGCACAAGGGCAGGTTAAAGGTGTCACTGGTAAGCACTTGAAAACCTTTTTATATGAGTACTCATGGATAGACTAATGGAGGTGAATGCAAAATTGGCAAGAATTTAGAGTATAAACGTGAGACTTCAAATGACTTATTCTGGGTACATTCTGGCTTCAACTCTGTGGAACTCCTAGGGTGTACTTCCCTCTCCCCAATCGTCTGGAAAAAGTATCAGTTCTTTGGGAACCTCTTCCTCACCCACCGTCCTAAATGCTGTGGCCCCAGGGCTAGGCAGTGACCCCCTTCCTGTTTCTCTACTCACTTCTTCCTGGAGCATCACCCCCATCCCCACATGCCTCACCACCACCTTGGATTTCCTTCTCTGCTGATGACCTCTACATCTCTGTCCCAGGAACTGGCCCCTCTCCTAACCTCTAGGTATCTCACACCACTGGGACCTACCCTGGCCTTAGCTTTGTCCCAACCTGAAGAGCCTGGGAAACAGCAGTTCTCAATCTGTGGGTCGCAACCCCTTTTGGGGGTCGAACAACCCTTTCACAGGGGTCGCCTAAGACCATCGGAAAATGCAGATATTTACATCACGATGCATAACAGTAGCAAAATTTCATGGTTGGGGGTCACCACCACATGAGGAACTGTATGTAAGGGTCTCGGCCTTAGGAAGCTTGAGAACCACTGCTGGGAAGGATCTTAAAGGTGAGAAACGAAGCTATTGTAAGAAAGCCAGTTTCTTCTCAAATTCTCTGCTACTCGCCCTACCAAAGGAAAGGGTTCTGTGGGAAAAGGGGAACTAGAGGGTGCAGGCTCCCAGGTCCCAGGGGAGGAGGGAGCTGAAACATATACCCACGGTCCCTTGCCTCTCCCTGTCTGAACCAGCTTTGTCCTTCCTCCCGGATCCTCTCTGAAGGTCTCTTGTTCTCCAGCTCGGACTGGTATGGAAGCCATTGTCTTCCCCTGGGGAGCTGCACCCCAAATCCTCCGGACCTCCACATCTGGCAGGGGACGTCTTTTACCTCCGTCTCAGTGCCTTCCATGACCTAGGCATTCAGGTCCCTAGTCCCCTGTTCCCTCAGACACAAATCAGTCTTCATTTCCCTCCCTTCTCAGAATCGGGAGTCCTGGCTCCTTGCCCCCACCTCCCCAGGACCCCAGAACTTCAAGCCTGAAGCGTCTCCCTCTGCAGCAGGCTCAGGAGTCTGCCCCTCTTAGGAACCATGGTATTCTTGCCTTGCCCCCTTTTATATTCTAATTCTTCATTTTCTGTCTCAGACTTGGATCCCTCTCCCCTCCAAACACAACCATGTCCTCCACATCAAAGGCCCTTTTCTGAAGAAACCTTAGTCTGGTCTCTCTCTTGGTCTGTATGTCCCTCCCTCTATTTGTTCTCTGTTTCTTACCTTGTTTATCCCTCTCCCCACACCTCTCCCTCTGGTTATAATTTTGTTGTGTTTTCTCTCTCCCTCTTTTTTAGTGTCTCTGCTCATCTCTGTCTCTCCCGCATAACTGTCTCCTCTCTCTGTCCCTCTCCTCCCCTCCCCTCTCTGCCCCGTTGATGGGGACATACGTGTACAGGCCCAAGAAGTGTGCCGAGAGCCAGGCCCAGGAACCTGGGACCATATATGCCCACACCATGTGCCTGGCCTCAGCCCGGCTCCGGGCAGGTGACACTCCCAGCCTTGCCTTTCCCCCTGAATCCCAAGGTGGAGCCCTTCTCTCGGGTTCCCCTGAAGCTCCCGCTGGTCCTGCAGGGGGAGGGCTGGGGGGCAGGCTGGCCGGAGAGACTGCACTGAAGAGCCGGTACCTGTGCACCCAGACAAGCTGTCCTCACACCTGCCCGCTGAGCCCTGCATTCCTGTGCAGTAAGTGTCCGCGGGAGACACAGACGCTGGGGGCCGTTCTGGGTTTGGGCTGGCGGTGCTGTCCTGGCCGGGAGCTGCCTGGCTTGGATCTGGTGCGGGGAACTGGCCAGCGTGGAGCTTCCTGGGACAGGGCCTGGCCAGCTGTGACAGGGGACTGCGCTGGCAGATTCTGGGGCAGAAGGTTTAACAAATCGGTTGTGGGCAGACCAGGCAGGTCTTGCGGGGATGAACGGTCCACAGGAAGTGACTTTATTTTCAGCTAATATTTACATAGCAGACGTCGTCCCATGCCTTTTACAGACATCATCTCATCTCCCACGGCTCAGCGAAGGGTGTGCCAGCACCCCCTTTTACAGACGAAGTTATGTACTGTGCCCACGTTCACCTGGCTAGCGGGTGGCAGGGTCAGAATTAGAGCCCCATGTCTTGGCCTCAGAAGCCACTTGACTGTGCGGATTCCCTTCTCTCCCCTCCCCGTTCCCTCAGGCCCCACCGCTGCCTTTGTGGGTCCGCAAGGCCCTCACCTCCTCCTGGCTGCCGTGGAGAAGGAGCTGGGAAAGCTCCGTTTCCCGCGGTGGCGGCCCCTGACAGCGGTGCTACCTGACTGAACGCAGCCGGGGGGCGCCGCGCTCCCCGCGCCTGAGCCCGCGGCCAGGGCCACTGCGTTGCCCCCGCCTTGCGCTTCGGAGCGGAGGGCTGGCAGGGCGCGCCCCGCTGTGTCTCGCTGGGAGGGGGTGACCGCGTGCGGGCTGGACGTGCCGCCCTGGCCCCAGCGCTGGCCAGCGCCGCGCCGCCCGCGGGACGGTCGCTCCACGGAGGTGATGCCGTCGCGGCAGCCGCAGGGCTGGCGCGGGGTTTGCTGAGGTGCCTGGCGCTCGGCCCACGGTGTGCCTGGCCCCAGCCCGGCTCCGGGCGGGTGAGACTCCCAGCCGTGCCTTTCCCCCTGGACCCCAGGCGGAGGCCTTCTCAAAGCTTCCGCTGATGCTCCCCGCTGGTCCTGCAGTGGAAGGCGGGGGAGCAGCTGGCCAGAGAGGAGGCCTCCCGCCTCCCGTGCCAGTCCTGCTGGACGGCGCCCACCACGCTGCCCGCAGGCGCCTCCCCGTGTTCTCCGGCCTCCCTGATGCTGCAGGTGCAGCGCAGACCTGCCAGGCGTGCGCGCGGATGGCTGGCCACCAGCGGGAGACGCGGCCTGTAGCCACGAGTCCGAATCATTGCGGCCACAGGGCTGCTGGCGCTACGTCTACACGATGCCCCGCCCGTGCCTGCCGGTCCCCTCAGCCACAGCCAGAGACCGGTGTCGGTGCCAGCTGGCAGCCCGCGTTTGGGGGAGGGGACTGGCATCCAAGCGGCGCGGGCTCGCAGCCCTGGCGCCGTGCTGCGCGCTCTGTGATGCATTCCCCCGCCCGCGCGCAAGTGCAGTCCGCCCGCCAGCGGCGCCTGTGGTCCCTTCTTCGAGCTCACGCCCGGGTGGGCCCAGCTTCCTATCCAAGTGCAGCCGTGCTTTCCCCAAGTGGCGTTGCTGGTTCCTCGACCAGGGCTCACTGTCCTTCCCTCTGGCCTCAGCCTGACAGCATTCGGATCAAAGCCAAGCCCTGGGCCTTCCCCTGGGCAGAAGCGGCCTCTGGCACCGCCATGCCGCGGCTGGAGAGGTGCAGGGCATAGGGCAGCTGATGGCAGGTGAGCGGCCCTGGGCCCAAGAGAGTCCTGAGGTGGGCAGAGAGATTCCTGGGGATCAGAGTAGAGAAACATAGAAAGAATTTTATATTCATTTGCTCATAGAGCAGCCAGAGAGATAGTTTTTAAATGCAAGTCTGGTCTCTCCTCCTCTCAAAACCTTCCCCTGAGACCTGTCCGGCATTGCTCTGTGGGTTAAAGCCTAGACCCATACACAGAAGGGTCGCAGGTTCCATTCCCAGTCAAGGGCACCTACCTGAGTTATAGGTCCCACCCCCAGCGGGTGGGGGCACATACTGGAAGCAATCAATCAGTTTGTCTCTCTCACATCAATGCTTCTCTCTCCCCCTCTCTCTACTCTCCTTCCTGCTCCCTCCCATCCTCCCTCACTTCCACTCTCTCTAAAAATCAATGGGGAAAACAATGCTCAGGTAAGGATAAATAACAACAAAAAACCTTCCCATGGGGGGAAGGAGACATATGTACTACTATTTTTAATACTTTAAACAACAACAACAATAATAATAATAAAACGTCCCATGCAGTCAGCCCACCTCACTCCCAGTGTAGATGTATGGTAGGTAGCCTGGAGGCCCAATAGGTGTCCCCTATGATGGCCCCTACCCCTGTCTGTGCCTGGCAGCTGTACCTACGTGCTGAGTCACTGCCCTCACCAGACCCAGTGGCCTCCCTGCCTTCCAGCTGGGGGTCTCCTGCTCTAGAGGGAACTACCCCATGCAGTTTGTCACAATGCACATTTTTGGCATCATCATCATCACTGCTGTCACACATGAGTTCAGTTTTATCCAGATGTAAATCAGAATGTACAGGATCCTAGAAACGCCATCCATGTCTATCCACATTTTTGTCTTCTCTAAAATGGAGGCTATATATATATAATGATTAGGGCCAGGTGCATGTTGGATTTTGTAATTTCAAATGGTCATATCATGCAAATAGTGTATTTTATACAAGACTTCCAATGGGTTTTATATTATCATAAATTTTAATATCTCTGCAGTGAAATATCTGAATATTCACATGAAGTGGAATAAATCAAGACTATAAATACCCACACATAAACTCAGGTCAATTTTTGCTGCCAATTAAGTTTTGGTATCAGATTCACACAATGTGTTTCAGACCGCTTTTGCTTTTGGGAACTGTGGCTCTCTAGCACCTACCTCATCAGGGTTTTGTGAGGTGCAAATGAGTTAACTTAAGAGAAGCATCTGGAACAGAGCTGATGATGTCCTATGAAGAGTGTTTGCTATGTTTATTGTCTCCTAACACTGGCATCTGGAACCTCCACGTTTTCTGAGCTTTGAATGTATCCTAGGACCACATGCTGCCACTGGCCTGTCCCAAATTTCTCCTCAGGGAAGATTTAGGGGTCGATGGTTGTATGGGCTAAACTGTATTTAAGTGCGATTGCTAGATAGAGGGTATGGATGTACCAAGCCACCTCCCAGCACCACTATAGAAAGGCGATGGATTCTGGAGCCCAATGACCTGGCTCTAGACCTCAGCTTGATCATTTGCTAGCTGTATAACCTTGGACGAATTATTTAATTTCTCTGGGCCCCAGTTTCTTCGTCTATGAAACTGGGATGATAAAAAGACCTAACTCATAAGGCTGCAGTGAGGGCTAAGTGAGCTAATATTGGGAAAGCTCAGAAACTATATGGTGCATGAACCCAAGATCCTTCTTCCTCCCCTCCATACTTCTTAGGGGCTCATCCTGCCGCTCAGGAATTAGGAGTTTCCCAAGTGCTCTTATGGCTCCCCAGCATCCAGCAGCCTTGACTCCAGGAGTCTAGTACCCTCAAATTCTCAGGGCTCCAGGTTTTTACTCTCCCCAACATGGACCCCCATCTCCTAGGGACCTGACATTGCTGAGTTCCTTCATTGATTAAGGAGTGTTTTCTTATTATGTACCAAACCATGTTCAAGACACTGACACTATGTCAGTGACCAAGACAAACAAAATCCTTGTTTTCACGGTGCTTATATTCTAGTGCAGAGAGATAAGTAATACATATAAGTTAATTATATAGTATGTTAGAACATGATATATGCTGAAGAGAGAAAATAAATCAGGGAGAGGGGGATCAGATTTCTGAGAGTGCAGGTTTCAATAGGAAGGCCTTGCTGAGAAGATGAAACGTCAGCCCAGGCTTACCGGAGGTGCAGGAGAGAGCTCTATGGCTATGTGAGAAGCGAGCATTCCAGGCAGAGGGAACAGCAAGTGCCCACAGTGGGAATCTGCCAGGCATGTTAGAGAAACAAGTCCAGGTACGAGTGGCAGGAGTGTGGTCCAGAGCAGAGGGAGAGACAGTGGGGGTCACATTGTGTCCAGACAATCATGTGGGCTCTTGCAACAACTTTGGCTTTTTGATGGCAGCCAAGGGAAGATCTTATGCAGAATTAAATAGGGATGAGATTTCACTTGTGTGTTAAGAAGACCTCTGTGGGTGCCACATGAGCCACAGGCTATAAGGCTTGTGAAAGAAGCACTGAAAGACCAGCGAGGAAGCTGCTGTAATCTTCCAGGCAGGAGACAATGGAGGTTGGACCAGAGTGGAGGCCGTGAAGGAGAGAGTAAATGACAGGTTGGGAAATGTCTGGGTGGGTGTGGGAAGAAAGGAAGGAAGGAAAAAAAAGAAGGAAGGAAGGGAGGAAGGAAAGGAGGGAGGGAAAAGGAAGAAAGAATGGGAGGGAAGGAGGGAGGGGGAGGAAAGAAGGAGAAGGAAGGAAGGAAGGAAGGAAGGAAGAAAGGAAGGAAGGGATAGAGAAGAAAAGGAAAAGAATCATGAACTGGGAGAAGTGGGGAAAACCTTTGGGTCCTGGCTGAAGCTCTCCTATTAACTGGAAGAGGGTGCAGTCCTCGATCCTTAGGGAATGACTTATCGGAATTCCTGCAAGGAAGACCTCTGCGTTTTGCATGAGGACACATCTGGGTATTGGAAACAAGTCTCCTGCTTAGTGGATGACAGTGAGAACTTCCAGATCCTTAAATCCCCCACTCCCTCAGCATCCCAACATCCAACCCCTCAGCTTTCACCCCTTCCCCCTCCTCAAATGCTCAGGAATGCAGCCTTTCTGGTGACTCCAGTTCTGAATCATCCCTGCACATGAACCAGCAGCAGCTGCAGATGCCTGCGATCCTAAGTGACCGGTGGTTGCTGCGGTACTTCTGCAGCTGGAATTATGAGCAGCGGCAGTCCTGAACAAGAGCTGCCTGCACTCGCCTAGTCTACGACTGGCAGCATGTGCTGTCTCTGCAATTGACCAATGGCTACTGGGAGCTTGTGGTGGGCCTGTGTGGCAACCTACATGGGGACCCACTGACAATGTGGGAGGTCCTGACCTGCACGCCTTCTGTAGCCACCTGACACGCCTCTGGGCTCTTCCTTGGGCCAATCCTGCATCCCCACTGGAGACTCTGGGGCCCTGGACTGTCCTCGGAGCTCTGAACAGACACTGCGACATGCTGCAGCCCGTGTACTTTGAGACTAGATACAGTGTCTGGTCTGCCCCTTCTCCAACTACTGACCTTCACTTTTTGTATCCCTTCAGGTATGTATGCCTGTCAGCACCTAGATGTCACTGTCAACTCCTGGAGATTCCAGGCTGGCTTCCATGAGTGAGCCGTAGAGGGAAAGCTCAATGGACTGCGGGGAAGAGGATTATAGGACTTAGGGGTGACACTCATTGATACTGGAGCCTGGGTCAGGGCTCTAGGTCTCTGGGTTGGGATAGCCTCTGGGTTTGGGGGACGGGATGCTGAGGCCTAGAAGGAAAGCTCCTCCACCGTGGGGGCAGGACTTCTGAGTTCTGGTACTGGAACACGCAGGTCCTGAGGTCAGGCTTTGGAGTCTTGAGACTAAGACTTCTAGGCCTTGGCCCCAGAACCACCAGGTTCTGGGCAAGATTTCTGGGTTTGATGGGCTGGAATTCCTCTAGGCAGCAAGGACTCCAGGGTTTAGGGTAACAGTCTTGTGCCCAAAGGCCAGACTTTTATGTTCTGGGAAGGGGATTTCTGGTTTCCGAGGACCGAAACTTCTTTACTCTGTGAGACAGAAACTGCTGGGTCTAGGGGCTGGAAAGCCTCCATTTTAGGCGGTGAGGACCCCAGGATCCTGGGTGAGACACTTGGTTGGAAGGTGTGAATGTCTCCACGCTAAAAAGAGCTGAGTGCTTGGGTCTCCAGAACCAAACTTGGAGGTCCTAATGTGAACATTCTCTCCCCTCCACCTCCTTCTCCCATTCTTTCCCCATAGCCATCAAGTGAATTCTAAGTGCCTTTTTACTGAACATCAGAACTCACTCTCAGTCCAAGTCCTGGGCATACTCAGACTCAACCCAGGAATTCTAAATCCCCAATTTCCAAGTCTTACAAACCCTCACTCCTAACCCCCATTCCTGGATTCCCAGCTCCAACTGCTGTGGGAAAATGTGGTCAGAATCATGGATAACAGCTTCAGCATTTGTAGATGCTGTGGGAAAACCTTATTACCCTATGCCTCCACTACAGCGTTCTGAAATCCCTGCCATTACCCAGAAATCCCAGCATTCCTGAGACTCTGCAGACTGACTTGACCTACCAACTTCATTCATGCATGCATGCATCAGTATTTATGGAACACTATGTATCAGGGCCATGTGGCGGGGCTGTGGGCTGACTATAGTGGGGATCCAATGGGTGACATCCAGGTGCCAGAGGTTGTGACAAACACTAAGTGGCCTAAGGATGCATTGGCCTTAGCTGCTTGGTTAGTTCCCTATGGGTGCCGGAATGCTGCTGTCCAGATGCCATCTCTGACAACATTCTGTGTTGCCCTGCCAACCACTAACACCCCATCCCGCTTTGCCCATGTCTGTAACATCCTCTTGGATCCCCCTAAGTCCCTTCTGGCTGTGCTATGAGCTGCTGGCACCAAGCCCCTCAACCGGTTTAAAATTGCTGCCCAGCCCTAACCGGTTTGGCTCAGTGGATAGAGGGTCGGCCTGCGGATTTGATTCCAGTCAAGGGCATGTATCTTGGTTGCAGGCACATCCCCATTGAAGTGTGTGTAGGAAGCAGCTGAGTGGTGTTTCTCTCTCATTGATGTTTCTAACTCTCTATCCCTCTTCCTTTCTCTCTGTGAAAACGGAATTTAAATATATATATAAAGATTGCTGCCCAGTCGGCATGGCTCAGTGATTGAGTGCCAACCTGTGAACCAGGAGGTCCTGATTTAATTCCTGGTTAGGGCACATGTCCTGGTGCAGGCTTGATCCCCAGAGTGGGGAATGCAGGGGGCAGCCCATCAGTGATTCTCTTACATCAGGTTTTGATCTCTCTCTCTCCCTCTCTGAAATCAGTAATAAGTTTTAAAAGACTGCATGGTAGATGTATGCCTGAGCACCAGATCCTGCCCCATGCTCAGTGTCTGCTATGAAACCTGCCATCTACTGGGCGGTCAAGTCTTTCCCTGGCAAAAATCAAGACTGTGCAGTGACTGACCAGGTCCTCTGTCCAGGCTTCCCATCCTTGGTCATCTGGGGAACCAGTCTCACTCCTGACCACAGTTCAGTTTCTTGGCTGTTACCCATCCTAGGGTACCAGCCCATCTCTGCACATTATTGTGTAAAATATATTTTTACTGATTTCAGAGAGGATGGGAAAGGGAGAGATAAATAGAAACATCAATGAGAGAGAATCATTGATCAGCTCCCTCCTGCACGCCCCCTACTGAGGATCGAGCCTGCATATGCCCTGACCTGGAATCAAACCATGGCCTCCTGGTTCATAGGTTGACACTCAACCACTGAGCCACGCCAATCCTGCACAATTTACTCCCTGTACTTCTCATGGCACCAGCTTCCAGCCTCCCCTCCACATCTCACCATGATTCAGACCGTCACCTTTGTCCCTCCTAAAGTGTCAGCCCTACTCCCAGCTCTGGCGGCATGCTTCCCAATTTTCAGCCCTGATTATGGGCCAGGGCTTCAACCTTTAACTCAATAGAGACACAGACCCGTTCATGGTCGAGCCCTCAACCCTTTACCCATCGTAAGCTCTTATAGACCCGCTGCACCTGTGATTCAGGTTAGCCACCTGGTCTTTCCCTAGCGGAAGGTTCCAGTCAGAGCTTTGCAGTTCTTATTCCTGCCAGGCCCCATCCCAGGTCCTAGCCCCAGAGGTGAGCCGTGACATTCCAGCAGCTACTTGCCCACAGAAACTCTCCATTTCTACTCCTATCACAGGCACACTGTACCCCGCACACTCGCACTATATGCTGTGCAACGCTGGAGTGCCCAGCCACTTGCGCAGGGGCTAGAGCCACTGCAGGCTATAAGGACGGTGGGCACTGCCCTGAGGGCTTTGTGTGTGACGTGGGCTTTGTGCTGAGCGGCTCCACCTGTGTGCCAGTGCTCACTGCAGTGCCTTTAAACACCTCAAACTCCACCCCTTTACCCTTCAACCAGCAGCTGCTGCCACTGCCATTTCAGTGGCTGGGTAGCCTACTGACCTGGACTCACAGCCGGGCGGGGGTGGGGGTGGGGGTGGGGCCCCGCCTCTGCTTGCCTTGGGCAGGCTCTATTGTAACACTTTCGACGCCTTTTGATGGCACCACCTTCTACCTCCTGGGTACCTGCACCTATTCGGTGGGCAGGAGCATGTGGCCCCTGGAGATGGTGCTGGAGAAAAACCCAGAGTTGCCAGAACTCCACCATAAGCTGCTCTGCTCATGGATATTGCTTTGGCCTTGACTGTGGGAACTCTGGATATACAGAGTTGGGTGAAAGTAAGTTTATAATTGTGAGTCCGTGAAACAATTTATTCTCCTATTATTATTTTTTAATTATTTTATTTTTTATACTAGAGGCCCAATGCACAAAATTCATGCAAGGGACTTGGCCCTCGCAGCCCTGACTTTATCTGGAAGGTCGTCCAGAAGGTCACCTGTTCTGTCTAATTAGCATATTATGCTTTTATTATTATAGATTGCAACTATATACCTTGTAGTTAATTACCTATAAGGGAGCACCTATATAACTGTCAGCTTATTTCTCAACAGAAACTATGCAAGCCAGGCAGGAGTGGCAAGAAATATTGAAAGTGATGAATAGCAAGAACCTACAACCAAGATTACTCTACCCAGCAAAGCTATCATTCAGAATTGAAGGTCAGATAAAGAGCTTCACAGATAAGAAGAAAAAAAAAAAAAAACTAAAGGAGTTCATCACCACCAAACCAGTATTATATGAAATGCTGAAAGGTACTCTTTAAGAAGAGAAAGAAGAAGAAAAAGGAAAAGATAAAAATTATGACAACAAATACATATCTATCAACAAGTAAATCTAAAAATCAAGTGAATTAAAAATCTAATGAACAGAATAAACTGGTGAATATAATAGAATCTGCAAGACCCAAGACTTGTTTACAATGCAAACTCTTGCCCTGCCCCAGACTTACTGAATCATAAACTCTGGATTGGAACTTAGCAACCTCTGTTTCAAAAAAGCTTTCCAGGAGACTCCGATGCAAGGCTAAGTCTGAGAACCTCTCTTTTATCTGTTTTAGGTCAGCTCACCCACCTTCAAACTGCTCTAGGAGATAGGGACAATTGTTATCTGCCTTCTATAGTTGAGGAAACTGAGGCACAAAGAAGCTAAGGCCTTTCCACCTGGTTCCAGAACCCTTGCTCTGACCTCCTATGCTACAGTATCTCTTCAACAATAATGTAAAAATAGTTCCAGCAATAACATAAAAAGAGCAGCTGACCTATCTATACTGATAATCCTATCTAATAAAAGACTAATATGCGATTGACCATCACTCTTAACACACAAGATGGCTACCTCCATGTGGTCAAAGATGACTGTCCCCATGTGGACACAAGATGGCCAGCAGGAAAGGGCAGTTGGGAGGGACCAGGCCTGCAAGAGAAAGCAGTTGCGGGTGATCAAGCCTGCAGGGGAGGGTAGTTGGGAGGGACCCAGGCCTGCAGAGGAGAGCAGTTGGGGGGACCAGGCCTGCAGGGGAGGGCAGTTAGGGGCAAACAGGCTGGCAGGGGACCAGTTAGGCATCAATCAGATTCTCAGCAGAGTGGTTAGAGGGTGATCAGGCTGGGAGGCAGAAGCAGTTAGGGGCAATCAGGAAAGCAGGCAGGTGAGCATTTGGGAGTCAGCAGTCCTGGATTGTGAGAGGGATGTCCGATTGTCCATTTAGGCCCGATCCCGGTAGGATTAAAAAAAAAAAAAAAAGCTAATGGAGCTCATCAACACCAAACCAGTATTATACAATATGCTGAAAGGTACTCTTTCAAGAATTTCCTAGAAAAGGCCAACAAATTTAGTGAGACCCTCGAGGATATGAAAAAGGACCACGTCTTGGCCACCATGCCACTTACATGCTGCCTCGGACTGGCTGTGCAGGAGAAGCGCCACCGTGGAAGATGCCGGCAGCGCCACAGGGGAGCGGTGGGCAGCACCGTGGGCCAGTCCAGCGCCACTGGTTCAGCGCCACAGCCCCCTTTGCAGAGGCAGCAAGAAGGCGGCACCCACGCAAGAAGGCAAGACCGTGCCCCCTTCTGTAGAGGCGACACAGGATAGGCCGAGGTGCAGCCGGTCTCAGTGCTGCCCCTTCCACAGAGGCAGCCACAGAGGCAGCAGCGAGGGCCCAATCCAGGCGCCACGCCTCCACAGAGGCTGGACAGGGTGCAACCTGCTGTGCCTCAACCTCCCACGCCCCTCCCCCAGCCAGCCTGGCCCCAGATCACTCCCCACCCACCAGTGGGCAGGAGGCAGGGCCACCACTAAGAAGCAAGAGCCGAGGGCAGGCAGGCAGCACCAGGGTGATGGGAGCAGCACCCTCCCCTGATCAGCCTGGTTGCCTCCCTCAGAGGAGGACATCCCCTGAGGGGTTTTGGACTATGAGAGGGGGAAGGCTGAGCTGAGGGATCCCTCTCCCCCCAGGGCACGAGTTTTTGCGCACTGGGTCTCTAGTATTGAATACTTGCTCAAAATTAAGCCTTGTACTACCTCAATTCTCCTGACAGCCCCATAATGCAGGTACATTTTATGGATGAGGGATACCAAAGCATCAATAGTAAGGAATTTTCCCAATGTCACACATCTAGAAAACAATTTGGCATCTGAACATTTGTCCACTTACTTAACAAATTATCATAAATTCTGAGTCTCATTGTCCATATGTCTCCTCAGTGTTCTTCACGGACCTTTGGTCTCACCCTGACATATCATTTTTGTCTCAGTGTCCATCTCTTTCTGATCTTTTTTACCTCTGAATTTAAATGCCCCTGGCAGAAATCTATTTGACTTGCTCTTAATTAAAGATTGATGACCTTCATACCTCTACCTGCCATGGTCATTTATCCAGCCCTTCAATCAGCTGTGGCAGAGGTGAGATCATAGGGACACAATACAGTCACTATACCAGGCAGGACTCTTAATGGCAGTGTCAGAATCCCAATTCCAAGTGTGGGGAGAAAGAAAAAGGGATTTGGAGTACGTATTATTGCAAAGACCAAAGGTATTTCTATTTGGGGGCTTAGGTAGATTAGGAAATTTCAAATACAGTTATAGAAGAAATCTTTTTCCTTCTGTCTTGTTCTCTCTTCTCTGTCTTGGTCTTGCTTTCCTTCCTCTCTCTGTGTTTTCTTTATTCGCAAGAAAAGTCTCCCCTTGTAGAAGCAAAGCGTTAGCAACCTCAAGCTGACAGTTCTACCAGCCCTCCTAAAAATGCAACACCCCTCCTCGCTGGTCCCAGAAAAAGTCCCCAGTTCACCACCCGTTCGCTTTAATTGACCAATTTTGGGGGCCCAGAGGAGAGAAGAAAAATCTGCTTAGCCAGCCAGGGATTCTATACCCATCCCTGAAGTCTACATGGAGAATCATGTCAGCCCACATGTTGAAAGTAAGGATAATAGTTGCCAAAAAAGGAGGGGGAGATATTATTTTAGAACAGTAATAAGGGCAAAATAGACATTCATGCTAGAGTCCACTGACTCAAGCATGATAAGAGGTGGGATGACTTGGTTCAAGAGATAATCCCCCTTTAGCAAATATTAGGGAAGGAAGGAGCAGACCCCAAGAAAGACAAAAAACAGGGCATTTATATTCATAATACCTAGGGCTTGTGAAAATAGATAGTACATTGCATTGTGTGCAGATATCCTCAATCATTTCTGGGTATTATTGCTATTATGATTAATTGAAGGGAGAGGTCTCTTGGGAAAGATGCAATCTGAGGGTGCTGGTTGCATGGATAGCCAGTCCCTAGCTTACCTGATGCTAACAAACTGCCTCTTCCAGCCACACAGTGCCCTCCGCACTGCCACTGTCGCCTGTGTGTGAACCCCTGCCCTGTGGCCTGTCGGGGTGCTCAAGAGGTGGTAAAGCCCCCAACTCCCTGTGTGATGTTGGGTTCTTCCTGGCTGGGGGTGACTTCGTTCCTGTGGACCATCATCCTTACTTCTGCAATGGCCAGTACTTCCCTGTGTTTCCTTGTTCAGAGTTTCACTTGGATCCTTCCACTTTGCCTCTGATCTCCATGTACTTGTATGGATCTTATCTCAAAACCTCTAGCTGCACCTTTCCTTCCATACCACCTCTCCTTTTACCCTTCCTCCCTTCTTCCACTGCCTGGCTAGAATATCTTCATCAAGAATTGCTCCTTCTCTCATAACTGGGTGAGGGTATGATCTGTGTCCCCTTCCTATGAAGGAAGCCTGTGGCATCACAGATGAATCTTTGATGATTGTAAGATGACTAGGGCTATGGTCTGAGGGGTCAGAGATTGGGGCATACCCTAACCCTAACCCTCCCTGTGTGGGAGCCCCTTTCCACGTCCCGCGTGGTTCAGGGTTCCCGGTTCAGGGTTCTGGTTCTGAAGGAGGCCTCACGCAAATGAAAAGAGAGACTAGAAAATATTAATTTGGCGATATTGGGGGGCCAGGTGGAAGCCTTCCTTTATGGAAAGGACTACCACTTGCTCTGGCCTTTTTCTCCCTTTTATTAAGGCTTTGGGACACACCCCTAGCCTTTAGGCAGGAAATAACAAAAACAGAAATTAACATGAAACAAACAGGTGGAGGCTGCTTAGGCTAACAATGTTTTCAACTAAACAGTAAGTAATTATCTCTGACCTTTCAGAGCAATTAAGGTTGCTCTGAAAGTTTACATCCATTTAGTGAGAACAATGTTTGGTTTCCGACATCCCTGGATTCTGGAATAAGGGGACTGATGACTTAGGCTTCTGTGACTTATGGGTCCTGACCATCTCTCTGCCCTCCAGGTACCTTGGCCCCTTCCCTGAGCCCTATGGCCTCACTGCTAATTTCCCTACCTTTGCTCCAGAGCCCCAGGCCCCAGCAAATTCCCACTTTGTCCCATGTGGCTCTGTGTGCCCAGCCACATGTGCCAACCCCGCAGATTCAGAGCACTGCAGTAGCCACCCTTATGTCCCTACCTGCCAGTGCCTGCTTGGCTACCTGTTTGCTGCTTTGGGGCTGTGTATCCTGTGCACACTGTTCCTGTTTCCTATTCTAAGACCATACTTTCTAGATGGACAAGTGAACTCAGCACAGCCACTGCCTACCCCTTGGAGCCTTGGGGAGGAAGGCACCCAGGTGCTGGCCTGACAAGTGCTGTGGTTAACCCAACCCTCAGCACCCCCCTCTCCTGGAGATGCCACTGGTCTGTCCTGTCACTGGAGATTTCCACTTTCACACATTTGGAAGAGCCCTCTATGAATTCTCTGGCTCCTGTCTATTGCCTGGCAAGTCTCTTTGGCATAGCCCATGCCAACTTTGACCCCTTTAGTCTGGATTTTACCCCCTTCTGTGGCCAAATGGCTGTGCTGAGGCCCTGATCCTCTCAGCCTGTGGTCTGTGGCTGGACATGAGTTCAAAAGATCTCAACCACTTCCAGATGAGGCTCCACAGGCTCCACCCACCATCCTTCACTGTCCTTACTACCCTCAGGTTACCCATAGTGACCCCTCTTTTCCTGCTGATACACCCCTTGACTCTCACATTGGTCTTCAGAGATGTCTATTCCAACTTCCAGCAGCCCATTCATCTCCCACCAATGGCTACTGATTGCCCCCCCTCATTGACTTGCTTCTTGATTCATTCTCACTGACTCTCCACTTGTCATCATTCACCACACCTGACACCTCTATTACCCTCTTATTCACTACCAAGTCCTCAATGACTCCTAATTGATTCCCTTTGAACTCACAGGCTCATCCCTGACTGACCCTCCCTCTCACCCCCATTGAGCATCCCATTAACTCATTGCCCCCCCCCCAGATGATCCTATATTAAATTAACTTCACTATTAACCTCACTTACTATCCTGTTGACCTCACCCCACTCTCCTACCCCATTGATCTGCACTGAGCTGTCCATTGGCCTTCCCAGGGATACAATGACTGGCCCATTGATGCCCACATTTACAACCCTGTGTATCTTACCATTGAGCAAACACCACACCATCTGACGTGACCATTGAGCTTCCCATTGATATTCACTCCTCTATTAAATTCTCAGGCCTTTTATTATCCCAACTGAGCCTCTCTTTAGTTTCTCTCTCTCTGAGTCTCCCAATGTTCCATTATTCATTGACTCACCTTCTGAACCCCACCCCACTTACCTTCTAACCTAGCCTCCCCATTACCACCCAAAGCCACCGACTAAGCCTACTCTTGGTCCTCAATGACCATAAATTTGTTCATGCACTTCCTCCATTTGCCCTCTTCTTGATCCTCCCATTAATCCTCATGTGACCCCTCTCCACTGACTCTCTAATTATTCTTTTTACGTCCATTCAGCTCCCACTGACCCCTCTTTAACTCTGATCATTCACTCTACTATTGATCCCCCATTAAATCTTTTACTAATCCTCCATTTACCCTCCAACTGACTTATTGAACCCTCTTATGACCCCTAATGACTACCCGCATTAACCAACCATTAATATTCTCCTCGATCCCTCTCTGATGCTTCCAAGACTGTTTGCTAACCACTGCTACCCCCCCTTCCCCAACTGTTCTCCCCACCCCCATGCCCTCCCCGTAGGTGGACAGAATTCTGGAATCACTCCCCTTCTTCCAGGATTACTGCCTCCATATTCACCGCCAGAACTTCCAACTCTATCTAGACGCACTTCCGTTTCTTGCTGTCTTAAAATTGGGACAGCCTGGCACTTGTGATGCTGTGAAGGCTCTAACTGTGTGAGCTCTATGGCCCTGGAGACCCAAGAGACTGCCCTGGGCCCTTGTCTGACACCTGGAAGGTGGCAGAGATGCCAGGCTGTGGCCCAGGCTGTGGGCCCTCTGCCCTGGTCCATGCCCAGTGGCAGTACACTCTTTCAATTCACAGGGACATGTACTTCCAGCTTCTGGAGGAACTGAGGCTCTCCGGAGGCCATGTTGAACCTGCTTCTGTTCCTAAATGACTGGCTGAATGATGTGTGCTGCCACCGTGGCACATGCCACATGGCCTGCCCAGCCCTCGCCATATGCACTGTCACCTGTCAGGCTCTGGGCTTGTGCCTGTGGCCCAGGATACCTGACTTCTGTCATGAGTGTGTGGCAAAGTCAGGTGAATCTCCGAACTCCAGCTTGGGCCATTAGGGGACAGAGGCAAGAGTTCAGTCCTGGGTGGATGAGAACAAGCAAAGGAAGATGGGACCTGCAGAAGAGTTAGGACTAGGGTTGAAGAGCGGTCAGTTCTGGAGGGGAAGCAGTTGCGTTTACTGTGCCTGCCTCTCTCTTTAAGACTACTTGTATTAGAGCTGGGAACAGTGAAACAAGGAAGGGCTTTGGCTCTCCAGAACACTTATCGGGAAGAAGGGAGCCTGGGCCGGGCTACTGTTAGTCACTGGAAAGTCAGGGAAAAGGGGAAGACAGGTTTAGGGAGTTAGCCAAGATGAACTGCCACTGCCCATTTCTCGCTTGGTTGCAAGTCTCTGGGGACCCTTAGAGTTTAGGAGATGCAGCCTGTGAGGGAAGAAGTGGGGGGAGGAAAAGGTAGGTGTGTGCTCCTGGGAGGGAGAGTCCACTTTTCCTCACTGTCTCTCTGTCTGGGCCTCTCTCTTTGAGCCTCATTATTTCTTCCTGAAGGTCCTATGCTATCTGCTCCTCCTTCTCTCTTCCCTAGTACCCCTGTGTTGCACTCAAATGCTTCATCTGCTTTCAGGTCTGTTACCCCGTCTCTCCCTCTCCCGTCTTTCACTGTCTCCTCCCACCTCCAACTCCCCCAAGCATTGCAGTGTCAGGCACTCACACTACAAGCTGTGTGGCAGGCGCTACCAGTCATTTGCACGCATGACAGCTGCTCCTGTGACAGCTATGTGGGCCACGTGAGCTTTGTGCTGAGCAGCGCCTTCTGCGTGCCTGCAGCCATTTATGACTGCTTTGGTGCAGGCTACTAGACGTGCTCAGATACCCAAGCCCCGCCAGGCTGTGCAAGCTGTGGCCGCTCCAGCCTGGGTGTCATGGCTGGTGGTCCAGCAGGTGGGGTACCTGTGCGGCATCCATGGAGGCGTGTGTCACTGCCTGCTCCTCGGCGGCCTGCTCACACTGCTCCTGCCTGTGCCCTCCAACCCTGTGCCCACACTGGCCTCTGCCCCACACCTGCGACCTGCTAGGCTGCTCAGTCTGCACATCAACCTCCCCCGCTGCATCTGTGGCAAGACCATGCCTTAGGGAAAGGCTACACAGTGCTGAGCCCAAGGCAGCAAAAGGCCCCTGGTGGTGAGAAGGTTAACCCCTCTTTTGTAAAACTGCTGTTTGGAATTCTCTGCTGTTTTTCTTAGACTGCCTCTTATTCGTAAAAAAAAAAAAAAAATGCTGCCCAAACCGATTTGGCTCAGTGGATAGAGGACTGGTTCAATTCCAGTCAAGGGCATGTATCCTGGTTGCAGGCACATCCCCGGTAGGGGGCGTGCAGGAGGCGGCTGATCAATGTCTCTCTCTCATCGATGTTTCTAACTCTCTATCCTTCTCCCTTTCTCTCTGTAAAAAATCAATAAAATATATTTTTTAAAATAATGCTTTCTAGCCTGCTTTAGCTGGCTTGAATAACGAGGAAGATAACCTTAGCTTTCTGACCTTGTAGGCCAGAGACTAGATATGCCCATAATTTTAATGCCATATCAGGTGCATTTTTTAAAAAGATATATTTTATTGATTTTTTACAGAGAGAGAAAGGGAGAAGGATAGAGAGTCAGAAACATCGATGAGAAATGAGAGCGAGACATCGATCAGCCGCCTCCCACACGCCCCCCACTGGGATATGCCCGCAACCAGGATACATGCCCTTGACGGGAATAGAACCTGGGACCTTTCAGTCCGCAGACCGATGCTCTATCCACTGAGCCAAACCGGTTCGGCTCGGGTGCATTTTTAATTGGATAGAAATATGTTGTTTTCCAGGCCAGCAGCGAGATAACCACCAAGTGCACATCAGGCTGGCTCCTGAATAAAAAGGGAAGTTCTGCTTGCAGCTTGGCTTAGAGTTTGAAGTCATTTTCTCTAAGCCACCGCGGTGAATAAAGTGCAACTCCAAACTCTCCGGCCTGCATTGTTTGATTGTTCCGGTTCCTGTAACAGCGGCAGCAAAAATACATTTAGGAAAGTGAAACTAGGAAGGGCACAGAAGAAACCAGGAGAGCTGGGCTGCGCTGCTTTGGCTCCCTGAGAGGTCAGAGAAGAGGGGTCTTGGCGACAGGTTCTGCCCATTGCTCCCCTGCTTGCAAGGCTCATCGGGTTCCCTAGAGGTTAGGGGATCCATGCCTGTAGGGGAAGGGAGGACAGGAAGGGCACAGATGTGCTCCCTGGAGGGAGAGTGCATTCTGGGTCCTTTGTCCTGCTACTGTAAAAACAAACAAACAAAACAAAAAAAAAACACATTCAAACCTGTAAAGAATTTTTTTGAGTTTATTTGAGCCAAACTGTCAATGATTGCTGGGAAGCAGAATCTCAACATTTGGGATAATGCTCCAGAGAATGGCAATTTTTCACTTCGTTTTATACAATCAATGGAGGAAATTTAAGTGAGTTACATGAAATCCATTGGTGATGGGTTATGGATGTGGGAGAAAGCAAAGCAGAAACCTCTGGGATTGGGTAAAAAGTAAAATGATAGCCCGGCTGGTGTGGCTCAATGGTTAAGCATAGACCTTTGAACTAGGAGGTCACAGTTGGATTCCTGGTCAAGGCATATGCCCGGGTTGTGCCCTGAGGAGTCCAGAAGAAGGGAAGTTACACATCACCCTGACATTTCACAGGTATGTTATCTTAGATGCAAAAAGAAATAGGCTCAGTAAAGATCCAAGCTGATCTTTGTCAAGGAAGATATTTGCCTAGGACAGGCAAATAAACTGCTTTTTAATGAAAGGTTTTTAATTTCAGACCATCCTTTGTGGTTATTTTAGGTCTCTTGAGTTTGCAAGGCCTTCCTTGACTTAGGTTAGAATGTGGCCCTTTATTCGTCCACAGTCCTGGGCATGTTTATCTCTTTCTTACAGGTGGAAATCTTAGGGGAGGTCAGGGGAGGGTCTCAATAGAATATGTATCAGCTTTCTAGGTATTCTCCTTTAGGGTCGTAGTCTCCACTGATTGGTTGGTGCCAAGACAGGGTGTCAGTCAATGTAGCTGTCCTGAGGCAGCCATGGCGCCACCGGCCTGGTTTTTCTGCTGCTGAAATACAACTGAGACCTAGAGGTTCTCCTTAAGGATAAAAAGGTCAGGGAGTCTACCCTGCCTGACTGGCAACATGAAAGATTAGGGGTCCAAACCGCATGACTAGTGACATGCTAGGGGGGACAGGTTACCCTGAGGGTGAGGTTCTTGTTTTCCCAGTTTTGTCCGTTGCTAGGCATCCGGAGCTTTCTGCCCTCATGAGTTTCTGTGCTGGGCCCATCGTCCTTGCTCTGCTCATGTCTAACCATAAGCCCCGGAGAACTGGAAGTTAAGCAAGTCCTGGAGGAACTCAATTCCTCTGGGTAAAGAGATGGGTGAAACAGGTGGCCATGAGAACGATAAAGAGAAATGAATCAGAAAGAGAGACAAAAAGTACAGAGAAGATTTAGAATTTTAAATAAGGTGATGAGGAAGACCCTACTGAGGAAGCAAATTTTTAAAAATTTATTGATTGATTAAGGTGTGATATATGTGTCCTTATTCCCCTATTCCCTCCCCCCACACACACACACTCATGTCATCACCCCCCTGTAGTCTGTGTCCATTGGTTAGGCTTATATGCATGCATACAAGTCCTCTGATTGATTGAGAAAACAATATTTGACTCAAGATCTGAAGGAGGTAAGTGAGGAAGGAGCAAGGCAGAAAGAACACCAAGTGCCGAGGTGAAGGGGACTGGGAAGTGCCTAGTGTTGGAGGAACAGCAAGAGAGGCCAGTATAGCTTGTGCTGAGTAAGAGGACGAGGAGGAGGAGGAGATGAAGTCAGGGAAGGGACAGGAGCCAGACTACTAGAGACTTATAGAGTGAGCAGAAGTAAAGAATTGGCAGTCATAGCAGGAAAAGCAAAAGTGTGGTGAAATTCAGCATCCAGAAGTAGAGGGAGCTCCAGAAAGGTGTGTGGTCCGTGCTCATGAGGAAGACAATGCCAGAGAAGGGGGCCTGGGATTTATTCAGTGCTTGTTCTGTGCTGTGTACTATTCTGAGTATTGTGCATCATTTTGGTACAGGGCAGTGAGAAGCTAGGAAAATTCCAGGGCAAGGGGAATAGGAAAACTGAGACAAGAGAATTAAAACAAAGCCAAACAGTACAATCTGCAGCCAACTTGTAAATAGCAAGCCATTATTTACCCAAACCAAGGACACTTGAGAACAAATGGTTAAAAGCCTCCCAAATGAAAAGAATGCAGGAAAGGAGGGGGAATGAGGAAAGGAAAAAGGACACTTGCACTCCCTACGCAAAAAAGCCATCGGTCTCAAGGTTTGGCAAGATAAAATCGCCAGGTGCTTCTCATGAATTGTGGGAAAGCCACAACAAAGAGAAAAGAGACTTTGAGAATTAATCTGTACCAAAATAGTCAGCAGAGGAATTCTGAAACCCAGACAGGAGGATATATAAGGCCTCGAACCCCCACCCAACTCCCTCTTCAGATTGGCCGAGAGCCCTTCTGCGCTTCATAAGCCAGATGTATAGATTTGCTTGCCTTGCTTCTTTAATACACACTTGCATGTTTTACTTTCTTAATAAATTATTTTCTTAATAAATCAGCTTTACCACAATGTGGTTAGGGCCTCTCATTTAAATTCATTTATGTGAGAAGACAAGAATTGGAGTGGGGACATTCCCCTCCCTCTGACTCAGGAGGCTGTCTGGTAACGCCTCTCTGGTGTCTGGGAGAGATGCCTGTTACAATTTCATTTAATCCTTACAGCAGTATCAGTCAGCTAACGCTGCAGGACAAACAATCTCTAAAATCTCCATGACTTGCCCCAAGCAGCTTTTTCATTCACATGTCTGTGAGTTGACTGGCATTTGGCTGATCTCTGCTTGAGTAATAAAGCATTCACCACATGCTCAGCATTGCTCTAAGCTCTTTTTGTTAATTCATTTAATTCTCCCAACAACCATATGAAGTAGATAATCTTATATTCCCACTTTACAAATGGAGAAACTGAAGTTTAGAGAGACTAAGTCCTTCACCCATGTTTCATAGCTTGTTTGTGATACAACTGGGAGGGATATCCAGGTTGCTGGGAGGCCTGGGAGCGGGCTCAGCCTTCTCAGCCCTTTCCTCCTCCACAGATGGACGGTGAGTGCTGCCCGCTGCTATGGGCACTATTAGGCCTGGACCTAGATTACATTAGAGACCTCATGTGGTGGAGCTCACAGCCTGTGGGTTGCATCTCATGTACGATTGGGGCAGCCAGGTACACCCAATTGTGCCTTCCATTCCCACAGTTGGCTGGTGGATCTGTATGGGGCCTTTGGTGGTGATGTTGACTCCTTTGACCTGCATCTGGACACTAACTAGACCCTAGCCCAATGGCCCAGGCATTACCCCCTGCTACTGTCCTAGCCAGGCTTTGGCTTTAGGATCAGCTGCACCATACAGCTTGCCCCGGGCTTCAAACTCCCGAACTGTGTGAACTCTTACAGGCAACAGATGGGCCCTTTGGTAGCTGCCTGGGCCATGCAGCCCCCAACTTTTTCTCAGGAGTTGCCTACAGGATGTATGTCGTACCCATGGCCAGCACTTTTGCTTCTGTGATTCCCTCACAGCCTATACTAGTATTGTAGCCTGCCAGGAGGCTGGGATTCCCCATGATGCCTCAGAGTGGCCCAAGCTTTGCCATGAATGGTTGGGTCTGAGATGCATCCAAGCAGGCGTGGGCTGCCAAGAAGAGCCTCATGTCCTGATGGAGGCCAGGAAAGTCCTCATATGAATGGAACTGGCTGAGGAGAGTGTATGGGTAGAGAACCTAAGGGAAAGAAAACCATAACTGAAGGTTGGAAAATATCAATGGGAAGCTACCCTGACTGGGACAGGAAGCAAAAGGATTATGTGAACCATGAAAAGAAGAAAATAAAAGACACCTACTAAAAAGGGTTCCTGGTGGCTAACTGGGAGAAGAAGAAGAAAAAAAAAGCGGAGCCTAGCAGCCATTTCTGCACAAGAGCCTCTCACACAACGTGCACTTCACAGAGAAGCTTCTGCACATTAAACCTCCTGCCTGCTGCCTATACTCTGTTCCTGCTGGCTGAGGCAGCCCTTATAAAGGTTTCCTGGAGTCCTATTCCCACCATAGGAATGAAGCTTTCTCCAGCCAATCAGAGCTACAGCTCTCACCTATCAGAGTGACTCCATTCTGACCAATTAGGGGCACCATTCAAACTGTGAGGATTTCGTGTTCTCATTTGCATGAGAGCAGGCCAATCTGGGGACCAGGAGCTGGCACTTCTGTCTATATAAGCCAGCTTCCCCTGGTTCATTGAGTGCGTTTTCCACAGCAAACCCTCTTCTCAGTCTGAGCTCTGGAGTGGACAGTCTCAGTTCCCAGGCAGCCTCACATCCAGCTGTTACACAGCAATGCTGTTTTCACAGCAGTACATACTGTATTATGGTTGAGCCGTTTGCACTGAATAAAGTTTCCTTCTTCACTGCATCCCTTCATTGAAGATTCCTATTGGCATTGAATTGGTTGACAATTAGAAAGGGAAGTTTAAGTCCTAAGTGCTCATTGGTGCTATCTGCCTGCCACTTGACTTGTCCACCCCAAAAGCCATTACAGCAGCTGTGCTGTAATGGGGACTGTGACCTGTGATGGGGACTGTGTCCTGCCTGCCAGCCCTGCTCACTGTTCCACTGTAACCAGACAATTAAGAGGTCTGGGCTGCTGTCACTACTTGAGCCAATTAAGCAGGGACAGGGTTGGATCATATATGAGTGTTTATTCCAATAATGCTGGCAGTATGGGAGAGCAGTAGGTCATCAACAAAAATCTGCTCTGCCTCTTCTTATAAGCCAGCCGCTTATACAGTATTGGGTAAAAGGACAGAGATTACATGGGGAAGTAGGAATTACAGGCATGGGAATGTAAGCATGGAGCAATCATTACAGGTTACAAGCAGGTTGTGGGCTGACAAGAAGAGCCTTGTTATGTGGCTGGGGGGATGGTTGCAGAGGGCGGGTGAATCTGGGCACCCTGGGACCAGATTGCAGGCAAATGGGAGCTGAGAGGTGTGAAGAGCAGGTGCTCCCAACACTGTATCGTTTCAACAATGAGACTGCAAATCTTTCCATATGAGAGGCAGTTCTCGGGACAGGAGGATGGACTGCATTCCATTGTTAGCTCTCTGGCATACAATTCCCAGCCAGGTTACAATGTGCTTTCTCTAATCAGAACAGAAACAACATGGTTAACGGAGCATGATTAATATTTCTTATGATTGTAGCTGGTCCCCGATATTCTATTTCTGCCCTAACATTTGCCACTGCTTTTTTTATCATCTCATATCTATGAGTTTAGTTTTAGGTGAAAAGTCTCATCTTGCTGGACTGCATTTGCTTCTGTCTTGAAAGCAGTTCTCAGGGATGGAACACAGTGAATGCAGGATCTTGGGAGATGGTTTCCCTAATTTGTTAAATGTTATTATTTTTTCTTTTTTTGTAATTTAATAAATATTTATTGTTCATATTATTACAATTGTTCCTCTTTTTTCCCCCATAGCTCCCCTCCACCCAGTTCCCACCCCACCCTCTGCCCTTACTCCCCACCCCCATTGTCCTCATCCATAGGTGTATGCTTTTTGTCCAGTCTCTCTCTGCATCCCCCTCATCCCTTTACCCCTGAGAATTGTCAGTCCATTAGTGGGTTCCAGGCCTCAAGATCTTGACTGGTTCTATGTCATTGTTGAATTCCCACCCTGTCCTGGATCCACTTCCCTTCAGCCATGGGTAATCCTTGGCTTTAGGTACGGCTGTGCAGCTGTGGGAACCAATCAGGTAATATCAGTAAGGGACTTCCCCAATTCCACCAAAACCTTACATAACCTGACACTGATCCCTGACATAAAACTGTTCTATGATCCTCCATTGGCTCAAACCTTGCCCTGGTTTCCCATGACCTTCTAAGATCCCAAATAAACCATCCTGAACTTGTCAGGATCCACTGACCTCACCTTTTCCCAAGACTTAAAGTCCTAGGAACTACTGAGTAATCAAAGCTGTAATATGGCAAGCACAGGTAGGATGGATGTGGGAGCCCAAATGAGGTCCCCCCTTTAGGGGATCAATGAAAGCTTTCTGAAAGAGGTGACAAATGAGCTGAGACCCCAAGTTAGGCTGGGCAAGAGAGCAGGTAGGAGCATTGCAGAACAAGGCCAGGGAAAAGGAAGGACTCTATTTTGGGACTATATAGTGAAATTCAACTAATGGTTATTAAATAGCCCATTAAATGCCCATGGACCTAAGGCCAAGGAGGTTGTTGATGACTTTAGAAATCACAAGATCCTTGGAGCAGGGGAACAGCACCTGGATTGCAAAGTTGAGGAGTGAGACTTTAGAGGAGACAGCAGTCATAGACACCGCCATTGACAAGTCATCTATGCAGAAAGGGGGAGATAGAAATCAACCAGGAAGAGGCTAGGGTATCTTACAACTGATTTATTATGATGATGATTTTGAGATGGGAGAAACTCAGAGATGTTTAAGTGCTCAGGGGAAGAAACCAGACAAGGAGAGGGTTGGAAATCCAGCAGAGAGGTGCCAGGGTAGAGGGCACCTGGCTCTCCAAGAAACATGGGAGCCAGCGAGCAGCAGAATTGGAACCTGGGCAGACCAAATGCGTAGTATTTAAAAGAGAAAAACAAACCTCAAGTCCCATAAGAGAGAGAGAACCAGCTGTGAGTTCGAGTCTAATTGTAGGAGTAGGAGGAGGGGCCAGCATGAGAACAGCTAGGGTATCTGCCACAAACTGGCAGGTAAGCTAAGCCAAAGCCTTTGGTTAAAGGGTCAAGAGACCCCTGACTGTATCTTTTAAATTTCTAATGTAACCTTGCTCAAGTGACTCACCTTCTCTCTGTGCCTATTCGTTCACCCACAAAAAATAGTAATAATAGTACCCACCACCCAGCCAGAGTGGCTCAGTGGTTGAGCAATGACCTATGAACCAGGAGATCCTGGTTTGATTCTGGGTCAAGACATATGCCCCGGTTGTGGGACATAGCCGATTAATGATTCTCTCTCATCATTGATGTTTTTATCTCCTTCTTCCTTCCTCTCTGAAATCAATTAAAATATATTTTTCAAAACAGTGTCCACCACAGAGGGTAGCTGTGAGGATACATGTTTGGCATATCATAAGTGTCCAGTAAGTCTAAGCTCTTGCTGCCACTTTCATATTATTACTAGAGGCCTGATGCATGAAATTCATGCAAGAGTAGGCCTTCCTTCCCCTGGCTGCTGGCACTGGCTTCCCCCACAGCCCCAGCTTTGTCCCGAAGGTTGTCTGGTCTAATTAGCATATTACACTTTTATTATTATAGATGATTATTGAAGAGGCAGTATATATAGCAGAATGGTTAAGAACACAGGTCAAGTGAATATAATAGAATCAGAAGCACAGAAAGGGAGTGGACTGATAATTCTCAAGGGGAAAGGGGTGAAGGGTGTACAGGGAGAGACTGGACAAAAATCATACACCTATGGATGAGGTCAATGGGAAGGAGGTAAGGGCAGAGGGAAGGGTGGGAGCTGGGTGGAGGGGTGCTATGGAGGGGAAAAAAAGAGAAACAAATGTAATAATCTGAATAATAAAGATTTAATTTTTTAAAAAAAGAACACAGGTCAAGAAATCAGAACCCTGTGGTCAAATCCTGGCTCTGCCACTTACTAGCCATGTGAACCCGGGCAAGCTATGTTACTTCTCTGGGCTTCAGTTTCTTTATCAGAAAGAGATGTTTAAGTGCTCATGGAGAGAAACCAGACGAGGACAGGGCTGGAAATCCAGCAGAGGCATGTAGTCTAGTATGCATATAGTATTGCAGAGCTATCTTGTCAAGAGTGTTGGTGAGGACTTAATATCATTTAAATAAATGCTTAAAAAAATAAAATGCTTAAACTATTTTAAATATTTACTATTTTTAGTTTTACACAAATTAGGTGAGACTATGTTAAAATTATCAATTGCATCGTATTTTATTACATATTATATTAATATCAAGTTTTTTCTTTTTTTTTTCCTTTAAAGCTCCCTTTTAGGAAATTGTTTACTACGGAAATTTTCAAGCAATACAAAAGAGAGAAGAGTGTCATGAAACCCCGTTATAGTTACAAAAATGTTGCCATTCTTGCTTCCATCTTCCCTCTCATTCTTTTTGTTTTAGTCGTGCTGGAGAATTCTAAAGCAAATCGCGGACCTTATTCCGCTTGCCAAGACTGGAGACAGGTATCTCTGATAGACACACCTGCAGGATTCATAGTGGTTTTCCAAGCGCCTCTTGGCTCCCGAGCTCCGGCCTGTTCCCCGGCCCTAACTCGCCTCCTCTCTCTGCAGGGGAACTGCCCACGGGTGTGGGGAGGTGGCTGCACGCTGGGCGGAGGCCGCCTGGCTTTCCACGGGGGGGACCCCACGCTCCGGGGGGTGTTGGAGCCGCAGGGGGCGGCGGGCCTAGGGGCCTCCCCCGCGCTACCAGGGCGCCTCCTGGCTGCCTGCGTGACTACAGCGGAATCGCAGCGGGCGACCTGAGGCTCCCAAGACACTGGGGCGCCAGCCCAGTCGACGTGCTCCGGGCGTGACGGGGCTTCAGCAGCTGGTGAGGATCCTGCCTGGCGACCCGTCCACCCTGTCCTTCCGGGCGGGGGATGCTGTCATCCCAACCCTGTGCGCCACAGGCTGCCTTTGGCGGCTTGTAGGAGCCAACACCTTCTCTTGGCTTGTCTTTCCGCATCACCGAGAAGCTGGCCTGGCCCGCCGTGACCCCACACTGACTGCGTGGCCACTGGGACCAGCGACGCACGGGGCGCCCCGAGATTGTCATAACAGTGAAGACCAAAAAATGGTAGTGCCTGTCTTCTCTCTCCTAGTGCCCCTGCGCCCGGAGGAGGGGACGGAAAAACCTCCTAACCGCTAACTAGCTCCCTCCTCTGCCAGAACTCGGGAATTCAGGTCAGAGCTCCGGTGCCTATGCCCTTCCCCTCCCTCCGGGTGCTCAGAACTGAGGTCTCCTCAAGGACACTCCTTCCCTAAGGGCCAGGCCGGCAAGCCGGGAGCCCCGCCCCTTCGCGCAACGTTGTGACGCAACCGCAGCGACAGCCAATGGGGCGCGACGACACCGGCCGGCGGGCGGCTGGGGGCGGGGTTCTCGGGAGCGGACCGGAAGTGCCCGTTGCCCCGCATCCGGGTTGCTGCCCACG
>PVJN01022739.1:0-33049 GCA_004026805.1 Lasiurus borealis | reverse complement strand
TACACAAAGGATAGGTTTCTGCCTCAAAATGTACTACAGGCAAATATTTGGCAAGAAACCTCTAAGTGAGATAAAGGGAGCTTAAACTCAATGTGAAGAGGGGAAAAAAAACAAAACACCAAAAACCACCCAGCTGAACTGCCAAAAGCAGGCAATACAGATACTGTAGTTGTTGATATCTTCTGGATGCCACACTCAGAAGCAGATTTTGAGATTCTCATGAAAGCTAGCTGGGTTCATGTGGTTAGGTCCCTATGTACTAACAGAGAGAGGCAGAAAGAAAAAAAATCCTCCCTACAACAGAATTCTACATTTGATACTACCAGAATGAATATTACTATTTTATAATCATAACTCTGAGGATTGCCTCGCCATTGGGAAAGACAAGGGGAACACATAAATTATGGGAAAATGTAAAAGCTAAAGATTTGGAAGATCATAAAACCAGAAAGTGCTAACTTCAGTCAATCAATTACAAGGATCATTAGAGTAGTAAACACAAAAGAAAAACAAAGGTCACCTGCTCAGGTAGGGCAAATGTCAATGGGAACAAAGTGCCTTCTAAGGTCTGTCTTTCTGAACAAACATAGTTCTGTGAGTTTCTGGGCCAAAGCATCTTCTCTGGGGCTTCAGGAATTGGTAGCATTGAGAGAGACTGCCTTTCTACTGCTGGTCATGAAAGAAGCCCAAAAGTTAGCAGTACTATCTCTAAACTTGAATATCCTGTTTAAATTGCAGGCTTACTTAACAGGGCATTTAAAATATTGCCTGTGGATAAACCAAGATGGCGGCATAGGTAATCACCTAAACTGCTGTCTCGCACAATTTCAAAACTACAATTAAAAGACAGAACGGACATCATCCCGAACCGCAGGAAAGTTGGCTGAGTGAAAATTCTACAACTAGTAAGAAAGAGAGGGGCTCACAGAGACTTGGAGAAGCTGCAAAAAGCAGAAGTACAGAAAAGCGCGCGTGGAGAGAGCGGATGGCGCTGTGCCTAGCTGGCTTCCTCTGGCAGGAGGGAGACAGAAACTCCCAACTTCATGGAACCCTTATCCCACTGAATCCCAGCTCTGGGCAAGAATCATATGAGGGGAGTTTAGACTGTGAAAAGGGAAGAGTGCATGGAAATTTAGGGGAGCCATGAAAGGGCAGAAGTCAGGGGCATGCAATCTAATGTACACAGAAAGGATGGACTACTGATTGTGCCGCTGGCGCTCTCTGGTGGGCGGGAGACAGAGCCTCCCAATGGAGCCACCTCTAACTGCATTGAACCCCAGTTTCAGGCGAGACCCTGGGGACCCAGGCTCATATGGGTCCCAGAGCGCAAGGGAACCTGGAAGGCAGAGGTCTGGAGGCATCTGTGTGCACATAGAAAGGGCTACAGCGATTACCAATTATCAGAGACTCTTGAGACCCAGGGGCCGCATAGGGCAGGGCTGACTGGAAGCCAAGGCGCTCTGATACTCCACCCATTCAAGCTGAACAGAGAGGCTTTTGTAAGTTTTGCATCATAAGGCTGATTCTAGTACAGAAGTTCTCCCAAAATAGTGAAAATGCAGAAACAAAGGAACAGACCACAAATGAAAGAAATGGAGAAAAACAAACGACTGCATATAGAGTTCAAAACCACGCTTACAAGGTTTTTCAAGAATTTCCTAGAAAAGATGAATAAATTTAGCGAGACCCAAGAAGAGATGAAAAAGGACCAACTAGAAATTAAACATACACTGACTGAAATAAAAGGTATTATACAGAGACCTAACAGCAGACTAGAGGAAGGCAAGAATCAAGTCAAAGATTTGAAATACAAAGAAGCAGAAAACACTCAACTGGAAAAGCAAAAGGAAAAAAAAATCCAAAAATGTGAAGATAGTGTAAGGAGCCTCTGGGACAACTTTAAGCTTACCAACATCAGAGTTGTGGAGGTGCCAGAAGAAGGGAGAGAGCAAGATACTGAAAACCTATTTGAAGAAATAATGATTGAAAACTTCCCATATCTGGTGAAAGAAATAGACTTACAAGTCCAGGAAGCACACAGAACCCCAAATAAAAGGAATCCAAAGAGGACCACATCAAGACACATCATAATTAAAATGCCAAGAGCAAAAGACAAAGAGTATATTCAAAGTAGAAAGAGAAAAACAGGTAATTACCTACAAGGGAGCACCCATATGATTGTCAGCTGACTTCCTAACAGAAACTATGCAGGCCAGATGGGAGTGGCAAGAAATACTCAACATGATAAATAGCAAGAACCTACAACCAAGAATACTCTACCCAGCAAAGCTATCATTCAGAATTGAAGGTCAGAGAAAGAGCTTCACAGATAAGAAAAAGCTAAAGGAGTTCATCAACACCAAACCAGTATTATATGAAATGCTGAAAGGTACTCTTTAGGAAGAGGAAGAAGTAAAAGGTAAAGATAAAAATCATGAACAACAAATACATATCAACAAGTGAATCTAAAAACTGAATTAAAAATCTGATGAACAGAATAAACTGGTGAATATAATAGAATAAGGAAAGGGGTGAGGGGGCTACAGGGAGAGACTGGACAATAATCATACACATATGGGTGAGGACAATGTGGGTGGAGGGGAGCTATGGGGGGAAGATAAACAAATGTAATAATCTGAACAATAAAGATTTATTAAATTAAAAATATATATAAAAAAATAAAATATTGCCTGTAATTCCTAGTCTGGAAATTAGAGCTCACTCACAGAGATTTAAGGCAAACCCACAACAAAACACCCAACTAAAATCATTTTCCAAACCAACTTGCATCTCTCTAATGGCCCATTTTTATAAGGCTTGTAGCCTGAAGAGCTTTAATGGGAGAAGGAAAAGTGAACCCAATGCAAGGCAAGCCACACCTCTGTCACCTGAGTATCATAGCCAGAAAGTTTTCAGTTAAACAGATTTGATATAGTGATGCTGCGTGAAAAGTCAGTCCAACCAAATCATCTCAGAAAATAGAGTCTAAAGGGACAAAATTAAAGAATTCTAATCCAGTTGCATGCACAGGCCACAGTTCATTTTATCCCTGAGAGTGGGGCAAAATATTCTTAATTATGCAGTCCTGAATATATGAAATGTTTAGTCAGAGTCTGGTTTGAGATTTAGAAATAGCAAAATTTGTGGGAGGTTGAATTGCAGAAAGGCATAACTGACAAATTTGAATAACTATAAATGAATTACAGTTAAGTAAATGTACCCTAAAATTCTTTAAAATAATATGTTTAACCAAATAATGTAAATGACAAATTGTTTAACCTGCTATGCAAATCTTTCTCTTTAGATAAGAAAAGGTTTGATGAATAGTAACACATTCCAAATTAATTATATTTAATTGATATTTAATTTAAAGAATCATTAACCATACTACCTTCAAATGCAATAATCATTAATGGTAGAAGTTACAAAGTTCTTTATCCTGCCAAGCTATCATGATTTATTCTTTTTTAAATAAATCTTTATTGTTCAGATTATTACATTTGTTCCTCCTTTTTCCCCCCATAACTCCCCTCCACCTGGCTCCTACCCCTCCCTCTGCTCTTACCTCCCCCAACATTGTCCTCATCCATAGGTGTATGATTTTTGCCCAGTCTCTCCCTAATCCTCCTTCACTCTTTCCACCCTGAGAATTGTCAGTCCACTCCCTTTCTATGCCCCTGATTCTATTATATTCACTACTTTATTCTGTTCATCAGATTTTTATTTACTTGATTGTTAGACTCACTTGTTAATAGATATATACTTGTTCATAATTTTTTATCTTTACCTTTTTCTTCTTCTTCCTCTTTTTAAAGAGTACCTTTTAGCATTTCATATAATGCTAGTTTGGTGCTGATGCACTCCTTTAGTTTTTTCTTATCTGTGAAGGTCTTTATCTGCCCTTCAATTCTGAATGATAGCTTTGCTGGATAGAGTAATCTTGGTTCTAGGTTCTTACTACTCATCACTTTGAATATTTCTTGCCACTCCCATCTGGCCTGCATAGTTTCTGTTGAGAAATCAGCTGACAATTACGATTGCCTCACCATTGGGAAAGACAAGTGAAAACACATAAATGATAGGAAAGTATAAAAGCTAATTACGATTGTCAGCTGATTTCTCAACAGAAACTATGCAGGAAAGGGGGCATTTTTGGGGGTTTAAAAGAGGAACAAATGTAATAAGCTGAACAATAAAGATTTATCAAATAAAAAAACAAACAAAAACACAATGAAGTACCAATCCTTACCTAGGATGATGGCTATTTCAAAAACAAAAGTAAAATAAATGTTGGTGAAGATATGGAAATAGATGGAACCTTCAAACATGGTCAGTGGGGGTGTAAATGGTGTGGCCAGTGAGGAAGACAGACTCTTCCTCAAAAAGACGAATAGAGAATTATCCTAGGATGTGGAACTGCCACTTCTAGGCAAACACATTCACACAAAAACTTGTACATGGATGTTCACAGGAACATTTTCCAGAACTTGAGGACCACTGTACAAAATTCATGCATGGGTATGGTCCCTAGGCCTGGCCAGCAATCAGGGCCTTCCTTTGTCCCAAGCTGTCCCCTGGTGGTCAGCACACATCATAGTGAGCGACTAACCTCCCAGTCTCCTGGTTGAACTCTCGAGGGGACACTTTGCATATTATAGATAGGCAAAAAGTAAAAACAATCTGAATTCCATGAACTAATAAATGATTTTAAAATGTCTATCCACACAATAGAACTTTATTCAGTCATGCAAAAGAGTCTAGTGCTCTTACACAATTGAACCTGAAAAACTTTATATTAAGTGAAAGAAGCCAGACACAAAAGGCCACATATTATGATTCCATTGATAGGAAATGCCCGGAGTAGGCCAATCCACAGAGACAAAGTAGATTAGTGGTTGCCAGTGAAGGGAAGAATGAGGAAGTGGAGAGACCACAAATCCATACAGTGTTTCATTTTGGGGGCGACAAAAATGTTCTGAAATTAGGTGGTAGAAATGGTTGCACAATACAGTGTATATACTATTAAAATAATGAATACTTTAAAGTGGAGCATTTATGTTATATAAATTATGGCTCAATTTAACAAACTAAAGGAATAGGACACATCTCCCAAACATGCATTTAAAGCTTAGACCTAAATGTCTAGGTCAGTACGCATTGCTTCACACCTTGCTGAGTTGAAGTGATCTGGCTATCTGACCAAGTCTTGGTTTTCCCTTGCACTTTAAGCACTCAAGAATGCTGCCCTTGGTTGGATTATGAACCAAATTCCATTTAGAATAAAAACATTGTCTCAGCATTTAAAAATGCCATTAATTTCAGAGAGAAAGAGGGCAAAAGAGAGAAATATCGATGAGAGAGAATCATTGATTGGCTGCCTCCTGCATACCACCTACTGGGATCTAATCTGAAACCCTGGCTTGTCTCCTGATTGGGAATCAACTATGACCACTTTATTCATAGATCAGCATAACTACTGAGCCACACTGGGCAGGCTGCCTCACCATTTTTAATTCCTTCCACAGAAATCAGACTTTCTGGAGTCCTATGGCACAGCTCAAGACTTGCATTTCTGCTTGTTCCTGTGTATGTAATCTCATGGAAAGGAGGCTTCCTTTATCCTATGCTACCCTCGTTATTTATCAAGGTCAGGTTTCCATGCAATTTCTACTAATCCAGAAGTCAGATGCTCTTCTGATCTTTTAGTGCTTGCTTTAGGATTCCCCACATGCTGACCCTAACAAAACCTAATTCTGTTCAGCACATTCCCCCACTCTGGAGAACACAGAGGACAAAAACGCCACTGAATCATTCCCACTTACAGGTGCACATGTTACAATCATTGTGTATTTTAATTCTGTTATTTTCCCTTTATTTAAAAAAACCCTTTATCCTATATAATAAAAGCCTAATATACAAATTGTCCCTTCAGGCAGTAGTTTGACCAGGAGTTCAACCAGGCCAGGAGTTCAACCGCTTGCTATGATGTGCACTGACCATCAGGGGGCAGTGCGGACATGCGGGCATCGATGATGCACTGCAACTTCTTGCCGGCTACCTGGGGAGCAGGGGTGATGGGACAGAGGTACAGTGAGAATACAGGGTGTCTGCCGAGCTTACTCTCATTCCCCCTACTGCCCTTCCCTGGGACACCAGAGCTTGCCTGCTGGGGAAACCCCCATGCTCAGGTGTAGGGCACCTGTGAGGAGCCCGCCCTGCACCTGTGCAGTGGCCTCTTCTGGGTGAGCCGGGACCGCAGGGGCCTGTCAGGCTTCCCGTGGGTTTGCACAGGAGCCACTCTGTGAGGCCAGCCAGGAAAGAGCACAGTGCCCTTTTATATTCTGTGCAGTGCCACTGGGTGGCCCAGAGGCCCATGCTGTGCCCTAGCCCACAGTGTCTGGCCACACTCACCACATTTTTTCCATGTGGGGACTTGGGTGCCATGACTCAGGTGGAAGCCGGGAGAGGGGGGAAGGGGGGCAGCTCATAGGGGCCCAGGTGCTGCCCAGGGCCCAGAGGTCAGCGAGGATCTGTCCTTCCATGCCAGACGCTCATGCTTTGATTGCCGGCCAGGCCTAGGGACTGCACCCATGCACGAATTTTGTGCACCGGGCCTCTAGTTTTAAAATTATGGATTTTTAAGAGGTTGTAAAAATGTACAGAGAATATAAATGCACAGATAACTCTAAGTCAAATATATTCCCCAATCTACAATGATAAGGGATGTTATGAAATAATTTTTATGTACTTTGTCTGCATTAAAAGAATGTAGAGATTAAGGCTCTCCACTTCACTATCAAAACCTTTAGAAGTTATAACAATATAGGTTGTGGTAAGCATATAACATTTTATTTCACTGTGCCAGGCCAGTTGGTATGAGAAAAACCTGATAATATATTTATCATCTTTTTCTGCTTTTTTTTTTTTAATTGAATAAGATTTCTGTTTCTATTTCCTTAGGAGTCATTTAAAGTCCTATCAGGTCATTCTCAAATTATCTTTAAAACGTAAGAGCTACTCTCTACTTTTCAACCAAAGAAATGTACAGGAGAATATAAAGGGGTGTAGAGCCAGTTGAGTGCAAGTTTCTCTCCTTTCCCCTAGAAACTCAAAGACCAAAATGCTAAGCTAGAATGTATGTCAGGTTTTCTAAAGAGATGGAGGAAGGTGAGATAAGCAAGAGCCCATTTTCTCTGCTGGGATCTGTCAGTGTATCTGTGAGCATGGGTATGTAAAAACAGGAGCATTTTTAAATTGAAACTATAATAACCCTTGATGGTTTTGACTCATTTTCTCTGCTGTTCATTTATATTTTCTTAACTCGTTGAAAACTAACAGTTTTTTAAGAAACTAAGTGTGTTATTCACCTGAATAAACTGGTCAACACCGTTTATCCTGCCTAATGAAGAGTCATCTCAGCACTCAGCATGCATGGCCTTGAAGTCTGTGCTTAAATTGCGCATATTGCAAAGTATCTTGCTAGCATTGACCTGTGTTTTTATCGTGCTATCTTCTACAGAGTAGGTGCTAAAAACAATGATTAGTGGTGGATGTGTCCACATGGTCTCCCAGACTGATTCTAAGTGCCCTGAAGGTCACATTAGCATCATTAGATTCTTGTTAGAAAAGCATAATTTCAGGCCTCTCTCTAGACCTACAGAATCAGAATCTACATTTTAACAAGACACATTAAAGTGTGAGAAGTACTGATGGAGGCCATTCTTTAAAAAATTAACCCCTTTGTTTCATGTACCAATTGTCTCCTTTCCTTTATCATGTCCTTTCCTTCTTGAAACAACCCAGGTTTTGTTATTTAAAAAATACTAGTAAGTAAAACCAAATTTCTCTCCATGCTCTATCGCCTTTAGTGACTGACATCTCTTAGCGATCAGATGATCTCAATTTGGTTTCTTTGGTTACCATGTGCCTGGAATGAATTCTATGCCCCATTCCTTTTAATTTTAACTGGTAGCTCTATGCATTGATCTGTGTGCCAGTAGCTCTCTGCAGGGCCTGGAAGCTCCACTCCCACTGCCCAGTGGCTCTTCAAGGCCAGGGTGGAATGCTGCCTGTCCTTAGCGGCCACCCACCCACCCCAGGACTGGGGAACTCCAGTAGGGCCGAGGGAACTGGGTGCCACCATCTTGTGGCTACGGGTACTGCCAGCTTTGTGATAGAATGATGGTTAATTTGCATATTATCTGTTTATTATATAGGATTTACTTATCTCCTTAAAACTCTAAAACTTGACTTTCACTTCAATGTAGTTTGTACACAAAGAAAAGACTAAAAAAACCCCACGATGCAGAGAGTTAACCTTGGGGAGCTTAGGTCAACCTTAAAATATTCCCAGTCTTTATACAGACAGATTGGAAAGTCTTGGCAGGACCTGGGGCCTGGTGCTTCTCCTGGGCTCACCTTTCTCATGCCTCTACTCAAGATTCCTGCAGATGTGTGCTCCTGCCTTGCTGGCCAGACTGGCCTTCACCAGGCCCAGGTTACTGATACCTCCCATAACATTGTCCCCACCTTGAAAAGCAGACATCTAATGTTCCTGCAAAAATAATCCAAAGTACACACAGTCAGAAATCACAGCAATGAAATAAAATTGGACCTAGCACTTACTATCAAGCATTACACGAAAAACCTACATCATTGAGGAAGCCAAAAACAACTTCTCAGTTCCAATGACCTCCTTCTTCCTTCCTTCTTATTGTGGTAAAACACTTAACATGAGATCTACTCTCTTAAAAAAATTAAGTGCACAATACAGTATTAACTAGAGGCATTGTACTATATAGTAATTCTTTAGAATCTGTTTAGAATGTACTAATTTTGCAGAACTGAAATTTTATACCCACAGAATGGCATTCCCTACAAAAAAGGTTTGAAGGTTGAGGTGCTCTTAAATTTACTGGGAATTTCACATTCGATGGATTCCGAGCCATCTGCTTACTAGTGATTGGATATGGTGGTATTCATCAGTCTGGCCTTTTATAAAGAAAAATGAAGAGCATAAAAGAAAAGAGCCACAGTGAAAATGCGGGTGTGCAGAGAGGTTAATGTGCTCTTCAGTCCACCTTACATAGATCACTGCGCAGCACACAGTCTGTGTATTGGCTGCATGTGGAAGAACTATCAGCTTCACCTCTGAGGTGGGACATGACTTCTGACAGATTATGAATTGTGGGTTATAGCCGGCACCTGACTGGACAAGGAAGAGTTCTTAAATCAGACTCAAAGACACAAACCTGACTAAAATCTTTGAGTTCTTTAGGAGGTTAAGAGGACATATGAGGAGAGAATCAGTTAAGCCCACATGTGTAGGTGGGTATACCACAGGATGGCAAGAATATGATGATTTCCTAAAGGCCTTTTATTAAAGTTCTACAATGAAGTACTTCTGTTATTTTTTAATGGACTGAAGAGTTTTTCTTCACCATGCAATGGGATGTAGGATGGTTAGGATAAATATTTTGATCTTAAAGAGGATACTGGCTTGGCTTCCATAGGAAGAGCAAAGTGATCAATTATTTCAACAAAAAGTATAAATAGTCCATTATTAGGGTCAGGGTTTATTTATTTTACAAATAATCTGGAAAAGAGCCACAACTTTACTGATAATCCTAGGCAAAACATTAAATAGATGTGAGTAAATTAAAAGGAGGTTTATTAGTATTTGAAAAGAGCCAGAAAAATGTCAATTAAAACAAAATGTTGACACATATGTCCCTGAAAATTAATCTAAATCATTTGTAAATGTTAGAGAGTGGGAATTTTTGAGCATGTCCCATTCCAGAGAGGCCGTGGACTATCCCTCAGGTAAAGTTGTCAGTGCTGACATCAGGCCAGGCCTTGAGATACGGTCTCATTGCCCCTTCCCAGCATGTAGACCTTCTTTCATAGTCTTTCATAGAACACTGTCAGCTTTATGGAGAAGAAGGTGACCCTGTAAATAACATGGTCATCAACTCTGACGTTGCTTGGGAAAAACAGTTTTGTCTTGGGTTGCTTGGGAAAAACAGTTTTGCAAAAACAGGATGTGGTAAATGTACTTAAAAGTGGTCCTACACAAAGGGTCGCTGCTGCTCTCTGAATTCCCTGCATGGAGAAAGGCAGAGCAGATGCTGGCCAGCTCAATAAATCCTTGCTTGCTTATTACCAACTTAGCAGCCTCCATGGTCATTTGCAACTGGTCATGGAAGTCACCCCATAACAATAAGGAGATGGACTTGGAATATTTTTTTTATGATGTAGGAATGAAACTCAAAAGTAATTTTTAAAACTATTACTTGAAAATATGTGCCACTGAGTTCCCAGTTTCATCACACCTGGTACAAGTTTAAAGCCTTAGGAAATAAATTCCAGGTGCCTTTATACTTAGTCTGTTGAAAAAGAATGTTAACAGTCTTGTTCTGATTTTCCTTTTGATGTTATCTCACAATTTCTTTCTAACCATTTCTCCAAAGGAAATGACTGTCAGACATGTATCTCAAAGAAACAGTGATTGAATAATTAATCATCAGTGAATTGCCAGACTATTTTAAACTGGTTAAGAGCATTATAAACAATACTCATTCTAAAATACAAATTTCTCTGCCTTAGAGAAATACTTACATTTTAAGGGATGGAAACCTATTTTGAACACTCAAGCATGTGACTGAGTTCAATGCCCCATGTATGAGGTATCATGTTTTGTGCTATACAGAAAACCCTCAACATATATGAAAGGTAGAAACTGAAACTTAGTCACAGGAATTTTAAGTTCAATATAATCATAAATATTTGATATAAAGAGTGTTGGAAGTTAGCATGGTTATTAAATGAATAATAGAAAAAAAATAATTGTTACAAAATTCACTTTCCTGGCATTGTATAGAAAAATTGCAAGTAGAAAGGCAGACACAGTTACATCTTGAAGGGAAGGACCCAGAACCTGCCAGCCCCAAAGCTGCCACTTGTAGCATAGTGATTACTTTGAGTGGAAGGCACTGGAGAAACAGGATCAGGAAGGGGTCTCTGACTTCCCTCTCTCGATCCAAAATCAGGGCATAACATTTCCCACGACAAAGGTGCCCTCTCTGCACCAGGGAGAAGAGAACAGTCTTAACACTGGAGACACGGAGTCAATGCAAACAAACCTACCACAATAACCTGTATCTTCCATTAGTTTCCTCCATAAACTTCCTGGTCACTTTCCCACAATTTACCAACCCTAGTTCAAACCCCTTTTTCTTTTGTCTTGACATATCTCCATAATTTATCTTTCTTTATTAAAATACTGTCTGAGCTTTTAGGCCCATCTGTTTCTTTGGGTCTCCATTTCTTATATATGAAGGCTTCCATGTATACATAAAAATATTAACATTAAATAAAATTTCTATGCTTTTCTCCTCTTAATCTGTCCTTGGTCAGTTTAATTCTCAGGCCTAGCACAACCTAAGAGGATAGAAGAAAAGTCTTTCCTCCCCTATAACCTTAAATGGATGAGTAGCTTTTGATTTTGAGTATGAAGGACCCATTTGATAATTCCCCTAAATATTCAAAAAGCAGAAAAGGACAACAGGAAAAAAATATTTTTTAATCTGAGCTAATATAGCAATAATACCAAATCCAGAAAAATCTATTAATTTAAGATAACTTCAAGAATTATGAAATAATTTGTGATAAATTTGACAAAATTCTATAGGAGCTGTAAACTAAAAACATTGCTGAAAGAAGTAAAAAACAAACAAAGATAGACTATTCTTGGGTCATAAGATTCAATATTGTTTAACAAGACTTATATTACCTCTTTCCAAGACTTATTATAAAGCTACAGTGACCAAGCCCTTTGGTATTGTGGTACACATAGTCATAGAGATCCACGGAACAGAATGCAAGGTCCAGATATAGACACACACATAACTGAACAATTAATTTCAATAAAGATTTCAAAGCAATTCAGTGGGGAAAGGAAAAATTTTTCAACAAATGGTTGTTGGAACCATAGTATAGTCATGTGCAAAAATGTAAACCTCAAGCCTTAACTCATCATTTACAAAAATTAACTTTAAATGAATCATGGATCTAAAAATAAGAACAAAACTATGAAACCTCTAGAAGATAATATATGACAATATTGTAGTGAGCCTGGATTAAAGACTTCTTAAATAAAAAGCATGAATTATAAAGTTTTTAAAATCAATAAACTGGATTTCATTAAAATTAAAACCTTTTGTTCTTCAAAAAAGAATGTTAAGGAAATAAAAAGATAACAACAGACTGAGAAAAATATTTGCAAAACATATATTGCCAAAGGACTTATATCTAGAATGTATACAGAACTCTTAACTCACTAATTCAATGAGCAACAATCTAATAAAGAATAGGCAAAAGATTTGAGCCATGTCTTATGCACTGCAGCATGTTCAGCAGCCTCCCAGTCTCTAGCCTGACAATAGAACACCTTATAGTGACAACCTCAAAATGTCCTAAGATTTTGTCAGTGGTCCCAGAGGAAGCAGAGTTGACATACAATGGCAAATAAACTTGTATAACTTACAATAATCCATTGGGGTGTTTGATAAATATACAAATGTTAACAAGATAGAAAATATAATAAAAGGCAAGCTTTCACACTCAATTACAACAAACATATTTTAGACAGGAGCTTAAGAAAAATTTACTGAATGTATATGAAGGAAGTTATAAAATTTTACTGAACAAGCATGAAAGAAGGTGTGAATGAATTGAAAGTGTAAATTCCTTTAATGTAAGTATTGACTGAAATTGCAATGTAAACAAAATTTTCTTTTAGGAGTATGATAATTCTAAAGCTCATTGAAAACATAAATAGGATACCAAGGGAAATATTTGGGGACAATAATAATTGTAGGTCTAAGGTACAATATTAAAAACAATATAGTGAGCCCTGGCCAGTGTGTCTCAGTAATAAAGTGTTGACTCATGCACCAAAGGGTCACGGTTCTATTCCCAGTCAAGGGCACATACCTGGGTTGCAGGTTAGTTCCCTGCCCTAGTCAGGGCACATGCAGGAGACAACCAAGTTGATGTCTTTCTGTCTCTCTACTCCCCTCGCCCAACCCTTCCCTCTCTCTTTTCCATTCTCTCTAAAAATCAATGGAAAAAATATCCTCGGTGAGGATTAACAAAAACAAAAACAAAAACAAAACCCCAGTATAGTGATAGGAACAATGCACAGAAAAATCAAAGAAATTCACTATATGTGCCTGGATGTTGTATGTTTGATAAAAGCAGCCTTTGCAGTCAAGCACAGGATGAATCTGCCAACTATTTGGGAAGAAAATAATGTTGATTCCCTACCTATATTACTTCTTATCCTCAAATAAATTTCAAATTATTCAGATCAAAGTTTAAAATGTGAACCAATAACAACAACAAAACCCCCAGAAATAATTGGGTAAGTTTATACTTTTGACAAAAGAAAGTCTATTATGGGAAAAAAGGCAACTAAAAGAAAAAACTATCTGCATAAAAATTAAACATCTTGAACTAAATTTATACTATTTACATGGGTAAATCTTAAAAACAATGTTCAGCAATAAAAGAAAGTCTATATAAATTTGCTGTCATTTACAAAAAATTAAAATACAGAAAGCAATGTATTGCTTGTGGACATATACAGGTATTCAAAAATACACAAATAGTTTTAGAAGCATTTAGAACAGTGGTTCTCAACCTGTGGGTCGTGACCCCTTTGGGGGTAGAATGACCCTTTCACAGGGGTCGCCTAAGACATCCTGCATATCAGATATTTACATAACTATTCATAACAGTAGCAAAATTACAGTTATGAAGTAGCAACAAAAATAATTTTATGGTTGGGGGTCTTCACAATATGAAAAACTGTATTAAAGGGTCATGGCATTAGGAAAGTTGAAAACCACTGATTTAGAACATATTTTGTCACTCAGGAAGTAAATCCAAAGATGGTAGTTTGGAAGACTATCGTTTCTTATTAATTCTGGATGGTAGAAATATGAATAAGAAGTATATTACTTTTCTACATTTGTATATTTCAGAAAATTTCTCAAAATAATTAAAAATTTTTGAGATAAAATAAGTACATGTCAGAATACAAACTACAAAGAATTTATAATACATAAAAGTTCAATAACACCAATAGAAAAGAGTTTGTTCACATCACTGAGAAGATGAACAATCCAACAGAAAAATGGGCAAAGAATAAGTAGGCAATTTAAAACAATTTTTACAAAGCCTACAAATGTAAGAAAATATGTATTTCCATAATAATTAAACAATTTATCTAATAAATTAAAATAATTTCCCCATTAGACAAAGAAAGTTCATTTTGGCAAGTGTGTGAGTATTAAGTATATTCACATCCCAGCCATCTCACTTCCAGCCATTGGGTCCTCTTGACTAGTTTCACATGTACAAGGGTTTTGGCTGAAATCCTATATAATAAAAGGCTAATACACAAATCGACCAAATGGAAGAATGACTATGACACAAACTGACCACCAGGGGTAGACATTCAACGCAGGATCTGCTCCTTGGTGGTCAGTGTGTTTTCACAGAGAGAGGGTTGCTCAGCCAGAAGCTGGGCTCACAGGCTGGCAAGCGCAGTGGTGGTGGTGGGAGCTCCTCCTTCCTCTGTGGCAGCACCAAGGATGTCCAACTGTTGGCTCCCGGATTGCGAGAGGGCACAGGCTTGGCTGAGGGATCCCCCTCTAGTGCACGAATTTCATGCACCTGTCCTCTAGTATGGTAATGAAAAACCTAGATGGACACAATCCAGGTACATATCCAGTTGGAATTGGCTTAATAAGTCATGGTAGCTCTATACAACATGATGTTATGTATGCATTACACAAATGGGTTGAGTCTATACTTATAAAATAAGGCAATATCCTATATAATAAAAGCCCAGTGACTGAACGGTGGAATGACCAGAATGACCAATCAGTTGCTATGACATGCACTGACCACAAGGGAGCAGACTCAGTGCAGGAACTGCCCCCTGGTGGTCAGTGCACTACCAAAGTAGGAGTGCTGCTCGGCTGACCAGGATGAGTGACTGCTCTCTGCAGCAGGAGCAGCTGCTCAGAGGGTGGGTCCACAGACACTCGGCTGACTAGGATGAACGGTGCTCCCACAGCTGGCCTGTCCTCACAACTGACCGGAATGAGCAGTTGCTCCTGCTGCAAACTACAAGTCGACGGGCAGAAACCAGGGCTGTGATCATCACCTCCCTATCCAGGCTCCTCCTCCTCACTCCCTACTGCCTCCTTGGGACACCCGCAGGCCATGCAGCATCACCACTGGGCTTGCAGAGCTGACCCTGGAGGCTGGGAGGCGGGTTTGTTGCAGGACTGAGGCCTACTCCGCCGCCTCTCAGTGCTATTGTCCCTGGGCCTGGCCCCAACTGGATCCCCTGGAGAGGCCAGACAAGGCAGCAGCCACTCAGAGGGTGGGTCCACAGCCACTTAGTTGACTCGGAGTACTCCCACAGCAGGCTGATCCCTGAAGGCCACGCCCCCAACCAGTGCATGAATTATCATTCATAATGGGTTTAAGTGAAAAAAGCAAGTATAGAAGAATATGTTTATTATGACCAATTTTTTGGTCAAAAATATACAGATAGTAACAAAGATATAATGTTCTAGAAAGAGAAATCCCCAATTTTTAGAAGGTTAAATGGGACTTCTAATTTCTATGTTTCATGTGGCTGCACTGTGTCATTACTATGATTTTTTTTAACAAGTAAGTTTTTAATGTGTATTTTGAAATGTATTTATTTTTGTAGGAATTCATAATCAAAGACATGCAGTGTAAGTGGCATGGGAACTTGAATAGAATTTCTGAAGATTTTATATAAGAGGAGGAAGAAAGTAATAGAGTAGTATGTGTTTCTTTAAAAGATATACTATATAATATTTTACACTGGATGTAGAGATGCTATAGTAATTACTAATGCTATAATTTATAGCAACATAGCCTTAGGTTACTGATTGCCTTTCCAAGTTCAATTGTAAAGAAAAAAAAACCCCTATACTTTCCTACCTGAATACAGTATTTGAAATATTTATATATATGCAAAGTAGGTGATATTTCATTCAAGTTGTCATCAATTCATCTAATTTTTGACATGTATAATTTTTAATGATGTGCAAAAAAATTCTGCAAGTACTTTATCCAAAATCATCTATATTAATACAACCAAAGTTATAATGACATACTAAATATAACAAAAACTTAGGCAATATTCTCCCTTCCTATCACAAAGTAGCTAACTTTGGCTCACAAAGACACAGCTTAGAAAGCAACTGAGTATTTTCTATGGCATCTTCTGATAAGTGGTCTTACCAACCTCAACAAATTACCAAGATATTTTAAAATAAGCATTTTAACTGCTAGTTCCAAAAGAATTTCATTTATGCAAAAGCTAAGACAGTTTAGATATCTGTTTGAAAGTATGCCTCCTTTCTCTCTGTGTCCCAGTGACTCAAGTATCTGACAGTCATTCCAATGAATTCCCTTAAAAGTCCATGATCAGAATGATGCCCAGTATATGTCTTCTCAAGGGGAGGACCCAGAGTTTTCCTGTGGCCCGTTCTACCTGGAGGGAACTCAAAGGACTTTGAAATCATTCCACTAGAAGGGTCTTCTAATTTGTTAAGAAATGTGCTCTACTTCCCACTAAATGTATAAACTGAACTGGTACTTCAGATTTCTTGTATTATTGCTTGCCTATGAGGCTCAGGCTGTTGTAATAGTTGGTGTTTAAATAGTATGAAGTCAACAAAGGAAATGGCTCATTGTAGGTAGCCTATAAGGAATAACTGGACCCATCACCCCATATCCAATTCGATAATTATAGAGAGAATGTACTTTGTCTTTTTACTACGAGAAAGTCAGTGGAACCATTACTTATTTGGGTTCATGTCAGGAGACACCTTATTTGTTCTGAATTTCTATTATGCAAAGAGTATTTTTAGAAGGATTGAAAAATAAGAAAAATAACCCATCATCTTATTGCTCTAATGAAATATATTTTCCCACTTTCAATCTACATGCATATATATGATTTTTGATATTTTGCATAGTTTAATCATAGCATGTGCAATTTTATATCTGGTTTCTAGGCATATTCTCCAAATAAAAAATTGTTTCTCAATGAGAAAGTTTCTTCTTCATAATGAGACAGTACTCATTTCAAGATGGCAGGAATGGAATTCTTTTAATTTAATCATATGTTTAGAATGTAGTTTTCTTTGGGGGACATTTGGGGCTCTCAGAAGAGGTGTAGGCCTATGTCTCCTGCCATATTCCTGCTGAGATGCTTAGAGCTTTAAAAGTATTTGGCAGATACTTACATATTTTGTTTTTCTTTTTTAAATCTTTATTGTTCAGATTATTACCATTGTTCCTCTTTTATTCCTGCTTAGGTCCCCTCCACCCAATTCCCACCCTACCATCTGCCCTTATCCCCCCTCACTGTCTTCAACTATAGGTGTATAATTTTTGTCCAGTCTCTTCCTGCACCCCTGCTACTTCCCCCCCCCCCCAAGAATTGTCAGTCCACTCCCTTTCTACACCTCTGATTCTATTATATTCACCAGTTTATTCTGTTCATCAGATTTTTTATTCACTTGGTTTTTAGATTCACTTGTTGATATGTATTTGTCATACATAATTTTTATCTTTACCTTTTTCTTCTTCTTCCTCTTCTTAAAGAGTACCTTTCAGCATTTTATATAATATTGGTTTGGTGTTGATGAACTCCTTTAGCTTTTTTTTAATCTGTGAAGCTCTTTATCTGACCTTCAATTCTGAATGATAGCTTTGCTGGGTAGAGTATTCTTGGTTGTAGGTTCTTGCTATTCATCACTTAAATATTTCTTGCCACTCCTGTCTGGCCTGCATAGTTTCTGTTGAGAAATCAGCTGACAATCATATGGGTGCTCCCTTGTAGGTAAACTGTTTTTCTCTTGCTGCTTTTAATATTCTTTGTCTTTTGCTCTTGGCATTTTAATTATGATGTGTCTTGGTGTGGTCCTCTTTGGATTCCTTTTGTTTGGGGTTCTCTGTGCTTCCTGGACTTCTAAGTCTATTTCCTTCTAGTTGTAGAATTTCCACTCAGCCACCCTTTCTGTGGTTCTGGATGATGTACATATTGTCTTTTAGTTGTAGTTTTGAAATTGTTGTGTGAAGCAGCAGTTTAGGTGTTTACCTATGCTGCCATCTTGGTTTCTCTCTTGTTTTGTTTTTCTTGCATGTTACATCATTCATTTAATTTCTTTTTTTTAATTGATTTTTTTACAGAGAGGAAGGGAGAGGGATAGAGAGTTAGAAACATCGATGAGAGAGACACATCAATCAGCTGCCTCCTGCACCCCCTGCACTGGGGATGTGCCTGCAACCGAGGTACATGCCCTTGAACAGTATCGAACCTGGGACCTTTCAATTAGCAGGCCGATGCTCTATCCACTGAACCAAACTGGTTTTGGCCCTTCATTTAATTTCTAGTGTAGCTGAAGTTATTTGACATTTTCACTTATAATTTTACTTTTTTTTTATTTCTCATGGACCACTTTCTATCTAGTGGTTTCTTTTTAATTGTAAAGAATCAGTTTTTTGACTATTTAACAATATTATAATTTTTCATTTCTCCTTTGCTCATTTTTATTTCCTACATATGACTTTCTTATATGTACTGTACTATTCCATTTATAGCTCCTTGAGTTAAAACTGATATATTTTCTTTCTTAGAATGTAAGTATTAAAAGCTATATATTTTTCTGAGCAAACTTTACTGTATCCAATTATGTGCACATTTTTTGAAAAACAATTATTACAATGCATAAGTATTTCCTTTGACTCAAGATAAGAGTAAATTTTTACTTTCTAGAATGTTATTATAAATTTATGTATTATAATTTTTAATTTTATTGTACTGGGTCAGAATGTGGAATATATTACTTCTATTTCTGGGAAGAAATTGAATTTTTTGGTCACTTGATAGTCAATTTTGTAACTTTCCAAGGTGACTTAAAAATGTACCTGACATATGAATAGAGAGTTGACGCTTAAATGACAAAGGGGTTACTGGTGCAGACCCTCCACCCCCATTACACAATAGAAAATGTGAATATAATTTCTTACTTCCCTCTAACTTAACTGTAATGTTTGTATTTTATATGTATATACACAGAAATAAACATGTTTATGTGTGTACATATATATCTATTATGTAAACTATACTAATTATAATTCAGATGTTTTGCATAATTTTGTTTTCTTAGTCCAGTGGTTGGCAAACTCATTAGTCAACAGAGCAGCAAACTGCGGTGGCTTGCGAGCCGCAGTTTGCCAACCACTTTCTTAGTCAGTTATGGGCTGGCAGAGGTTAATTATAACCTGTGATTGCTACTAGGTTTCTGTCAGTTTATTCTTTTATTTTCCTGTAATTTATGTTTTATGAATTATGGTACAATAGTATTGGAGTACATACTGATACCTCATTATGCTCGTTAATATTAATCTGAGATGGAATCTGCAACTTAGGTATGTGTCCTGAACAGGAATTGAACCCACAACCTTCCAGTGCATGGGACAATGCTGCAAGCAACTGAGCCATACTGGCTAGGGCAGGTCACTTTGCTTTAAGTGGATCTCTTACAGCAGTGGTTCTAAACCTGTGGGTTGCGACCCCTTTGGGGGTCGAAAGACCCTTTCACAGGGGTCGCCTAAGACCATCGGAAAATGCAGATATTTACATCACGATGCATAATAGTAGCAAAATTTCATGGTTGGGGATCACCACCACATGAGGAACTGTATGCAAGGGTCGTGGCCTTAGGAAGGTTGAGAACCACTGTCTTACAGTTAGTGTGTATGTATGTGTGTGTGTGTGTGTGTGTATATATATATATATATATATATATATATATATATGCTATTTTTTTTCCTAATGTTTAAAAATTTTAAACTACCTTTTTTTATGTATGGTTTTATTTTGGGTTTGAAGTTAGAAATCACACAACATATATTCTTATGCACAAACATCTTTCTATCCTCTACACTGGATATTTCAGGATAGTTCCATGTTTAGTAATTTCTGAATGCTTCACAATTCTTAGAGCTGTGCATAAGGATTAGATTCAAAATATATTTGTCAATTGACTGGTACTGAAATATCAGAACAAGTGAGTCTCCAGTGTTCAAATTTGGAAAGTAAATGAAAGCCCAGTAATGATAAATTTGGGACAGGCGTCTTTCTGGCTTGATTAGATGCACAAACCTCAGTCACCACATCCATCAACAACATGTACCTGTTGTGCCTGTATTTGGCACAGACTAATTGGATAGGTGCACTTTTGTTCAATAAGAAATAAAGCAGTGTCCCCTCCTCTCCAGCCACCTAGCCACTGCTACCAATCACTCTAAAGGCAGTTCCAATTTGGAATGAGATTTTGACTGCCCCACTTGCTTCTCCGAGATCAATATGATAGCTGAAAACAGCAATAAAAGAATAATGCAAATAAATTTAAAATTCAATGCAACACAGTGGATGCATAGACCTGAAAACAAACTTCATTCAAAATCACCCCATCCCTTCCTGTTCTTGTTTTATTTAAGCTCCTTGTTATCTCTGCAGCCTTCATTGGCTTCACATTGCAAGTTAATACCCTTTGATGGACATATTTCTGAATTCTATAAAGCAATCTTTGAAAGAATAAGATTGCAGTCACTTGACTATATTCCTAGACTATGCTCAAGTAGAGACACTTTAAAAGAAGTAAAAATGACTGATTATAAGGGTCTTAGGCTCACCTGTCTCACTCACAATAAGGGCATCACTTTCGGAATCCAGAAAGGGATGGGGACGTGAGTGGAAATGCGGGTAGGTTTCTTTTGTAGGAAAATATTCTTCTTCTAGATACAAGGCAAAAACACAATCACAGATACATACAAATCCAAATGCTAGACCAGGGTAAACCACTGAACGAATGCTGACTGAGTACCAGATTAGAACACAAGAAGGAGGATGCATGGTGCTTGGTATTTAAAAAAAAAACAAGTCATAAGGAGACAGCCAGTGGTCTAGGGAAAGGAATACCCACTCATTTCAGTACTGAAGAAAACCACCTCTGAAAGGTCATGAAACATGGTTTCCATGGGCATTAGTCACCATCTTAATTAGTTTTCCAAACTCTCTGGGTAATCACTTCACAATAGGTCAAAGGATATTGCTTTCTGAAATAGATATCAAATCATTTAAGATTTCCATACTCTTATTGAAGTGATTATGATAATAAACTAAAGCTAAAAAAAAAGTTAAAGAAATGGAAAGGGCAGTAGGGGGAAAAACATAAAAATGTAGCAGGTGTCTGAAAATGAAAATATGTTGGTGTATACTTCACTCCATGTTTTCAGCAGTTTTACCACAAACAAGTAGAGAAGAAGATGGAAAATGCCCTTTTTTACTAGGACCATGTAAGACTGTAATTTTTGTTCTAATAGCTCCAAAACAAAGACTGGAAAGAAATGGAGCAATGTGGAACTCTACCATGATATACATACATATTTGACAGAAACCAAACAAATTCAAATCCAAGTAAATGAATATTTTTTTTTCTTAGTGTCAAAATAAAATAGCATTTAGTTTCCAATTCATTTATATACTTTGGGTTTCTGTATTCTTTACCATTCTTCCCAAGCTAAATTTATAAAATTTGCAAAGTAACTGTCAGGTACTCATAGGAGATGACAGAACAGTTGAGGAGAGCCTTGGCATCAGGGAACCCTTGCACCTATGTTGAAACTGCTGATCAAGTGAGTGTCTCATTTGTCAAACTTTTCACATTCTGCTGGAACTGACATTCTGGCTCAGGAGACAAGCGATGACACCTGCCCTCAGTCTTTTCTTCAGATTTAAATTGAAAGGGAGAAAAAGCAAATAACAAGAAAAGTGTGAGTAGACATCTGACAAAGATTCATATCTTTGGATAAAAATGGGTGATTTAAAATAGCTGCTCAGATTATTGGGCTCTTCATGTCAAGAGGCTCAATTTCACCTAGCCAATATGGGTGTGACTCAGTGATTGAGACTTGAAGCTTGAACCAGGAGGTCAAGCTTTCCATATTCTTGTTGAAGTGATTATTATAATAAACTAAAACTAAAACAAAAGTTAAATAAATGGGAGAGAAACCAAGATGGCGGCATAGGTCAACACCTAAACTGTTGCCTTGCACAATTTCAAAACTACAACTACAAGACAGAATGGGCATCATCCAGAACCACAGGAAAGCTGGCTGAGTGGAAATTCTACAACTAGAAGGGAAGAGAGGGGCTCACGGAAACTCAGAAGAGCTGCAAAAAGCTGAAGTATGGAGGGAGACATGCGCATGGAGAGGACCAGGGTGGAGGAGTGCCTGGCTGGCTTTCTCTAGCAGGAGGAAGATGTAAACTCCTGACTGCAGTGAACCCCAGTTCCGGGCAAGACACATATGGGGATAGTCTGGACTGCAGTGAAAAGGAAGGAGTGCACGAAAACTTAGGGGAACTATGAAAAGGCAGAGGTCTGGAGGTATGTGAATGTGAGTACACCTAGCTTTTTCTAGCAGGAGGAAGACAGGACCTCCAAACTATGCTGAAATGCACTTTTGACGGCACTGAACCCCAGTTTCAGGTGAGAACCTAGGAACCCAGATTCATACAGGTCACTGGAGCACATGGAAACTCAGGGGAGATGGAAGGGCACAAGTCTGGAGGCTCACGCTTGTGCATGTGCCCAGAGAGAGCTGCAGCAATTACCGAGGGACACAGACCCAGGCGCAGCATAGGGCAGGACTGACAGGAAGCCAAGGCTGTCTCTGCTCAGACCTGAGACTTTGCCACATCCAAGCTGAACAGGGAGGCTTTTGCAATTTTGCAAGTCTTGTATCATAAGGCTGACTCCTGCAAGGAAGTTATCTAGTGTAAACACAGCTGACTCTAATAATAAATTGGCTTGGAGGTCAATTCCCCCAGTGATACCAATGACAATCAAGACTTAACTACAACAAGGCTGTACACACAGTCCACAAAGGGGTGCACCAAGAGAGTCCAACTCAAGTAACTGGGGAGGCGGAGCTACTGGGCCATATAGGACACTTAGCACACAATGCCAACTCAGGGAAGTAGCGAAAATGCAGAGACAATGAAATAGATCATAAACAAAAGAAATGAAGAAAAATAAATGACTAGATATAGAGATCAAAACCACGGTTATAAGGTTTTTCAAGAATTTCCTAGAAAAGATAGATAAATTTAGCAAGACCCAAGAGGAGATGAAAAAGGACCAACTAGAAATTAAACATACACTGACTGCAATAAAAAATATTATACAGAAACCTAACAGCAGAGGAACACAAGAATCAAGTCAAAGATTTGAAATACAAAGAAGCAAAAAACACTCCAGTGGAAGAGCAAGAAGAAAAAAGAATCCAAAAATTTGAAGATAGTGTAAGGAGCCTCTGGGACAACTTCAAGCGTACCAACATCAGAATTTTGGGGGTGCCAGAAGAAAGAGAGCAAGATACTGAAAACCTATTTGAAGAAATAATGACTGAAAACTTCCCCCACCTCATGAAAGAAATAGACTTGCAAGTCCAGGAAGTGCACAGGTCCCCAAACAAAAGGAATCCAAAGAGGACCACACCAAGACACATCATAATTAAAATACCAAGAGCAAAAGAAAAAGAATATTTTCTCTATAGCAAGAGAAAAACAGGTAAGCAACAAGGGAGCACCCATATGATTGTCAGCTGATTTCTCAACAGAAACTATGCAGGCCAGATGGTAGTGGCAAGAAACATTTGAAGTGATGAATAGCAAGAACCTATAACCAAGAATACTCTACCCAGCAAAGCTATCATTCAGAATTGAAGGTCAGATAAAGAGCTTCACAGATAAGAAAAAGCTAAAAGAGTTCATCAACACCAAACCAGTATTATATGAAATGCTGGAAGGTACTTTTTAAGAAGAGGAAGAAGAAGAAAAAGGTAAAGATAAAATTATGAACAACAAATACATATCTATCAACAAGTGAATTAAAAATCTGATATACAGCATAAACTGGTGAGTATAATAGAGTCAGAAACACAGAAAGGGAGTAGACTGACAATCCTCAGAGGATAAGGGATGTGCAGGGAGAGACTGGACAAAAATCATACACCTATGGATGAGGACAATCTGAGGGGAGGTAACAGCAGAGGGAGGGGTGGGACCCGTGTGGAGGGAACTATGGGTGGGGGTGGGGGGAAGAGGAACAAATGTAATAATCTGAACAATAAAGATTTATTAAATTAAAAAAAAGTCAAATAAATGGAAAGTATGGTGACAAATTTGGGACAGGTGTCATCCTGGCCTGACTAGAAGCACAAACCTCAGTCACCACATAAATCAACAATTCCCAGTCAGGGCACATGCCCACATTGCATCCTCGATCTCCAGTAGGCAGCCCATCAATGATTCTCTCTCATCATTGATGTTTTTATCTCCCATTCTCTCTCTAAAATATGTATTTTTTTAAAAGCTCAATATCCTCCTCTTTCTTTCCTTTACTTGTATAAAACATACTGAGAACCATGGAGATAATTCAAGTCAGGAGGGCTGTATCAGGCTCCCAGAGTTTGGAGAATCATCCATTATCTACTTTTATCCTACCACACATAGAAATTCTGGATGGTTTCTTTTTCTTATTACTCATAATTCTTTCTAAACAAACATCCTCTTATTTACTAAAAGACTGATACCCAATCATAGGACTATAGAACACTCCCCCCAGCATCCCATCCCATCCCATCCCATCCCATCCCATCCCATCCCTAATGACATATTTACAGCAGTTTATTTTACCTAGTATATCCTGTCTAAAAAGCAAACTGAGTGACCTTGCCAATATGGTTCAATAGTTAGAAGGGTTATGGGTTTGATTCCTGGTTAGGAATGTACATACCTGGGTTGCGAGTTCAATCCCCCACCCCAGTCAGGGGGCATTTGGGAGGCAACCAATCAATGTCTCTCTTACATATATTGATGTTTTTCTCTCTCTCTCCCTCACTTCCACTGCTTCTAAAAAAAAAAAATCAATGGAAAAAATATCCTTAGGTGAGGAAGGAATAACAAAAACACAGAAACTGAGAGAGTAAGTACCAGAACTAGACTCAGATCTGACAAGATTAAAACAACTCTGATTAATATGCTAATACTTCTAATAGATAAGGAGACAACATGCAAGAAGAGTGGGAAATATAGAGATAAAAATTCTAAGAAAATAAACAAAAAGAAATACCAGAAATAAAAATATTCTAGCAGAAATGAAGATAGTCTTCAACAGGCTTATTCATAGACTGTATATGGCCGAAGAAAACCTCCGAGCTTGAAGCTTTCTCAACAAAAGCTTCTCCTGAATTGAAAAGGAGTTGGGGGTGGTGGGGTGGTGGTGGGGAGACACAAAAAACAAGAACAGAATATTCAAGAACCAAGGAAGATCAACTAGAAAAGGTGTAACAAATGCATAATGGAAATACTAGGGAAGGAAGAGAGAAAGGAACAGAGAATACTGCATTTAAAACCATAATGACTGGGAATTTCCCCTAAATTAATGTCAGATACCAATCCACAGACCTGGGTAACTCAGAGAATACCAGGCAGGATAAATGCCAAAAAGCCCCACAAAAACCTACACATAGACACATCATTTTCAAATTACAGAAAATAAAAGAGAAAAAAAAATCCTGAGAGAAGCCAGTGAAAAACTTCAAAATTCCCATCTTAACTACAAGGAAGCCAAAGTCTTTAGAATCCCTTTAAGTCCACATAGGGCCCAGATAAATAGACAAGGATCTACTTCTAAACAGAAGTAGTATCACACATAACCTTATAATTCTTTTTTTTTAATAACCTTATAATTCTTGCCAAACTTTCTCTATCCAGTAAACAGAGAAATGTTGAGGCAAAGAAAACTTACTAAGTACAGTATTTAGGAGGTAAGGACAAGTCAGTACATTCATTACTTATGGTCTTATTGTTCTGTTTTCTTTCATGACCCTTCGTTTGAACGTCCTCAGATAAACATGTTCCTATTCATATTTTTTCCCACCTTAATATGTATGTTGTTCCTATTTTTGCTTCAGGGAGTCAAATATACTCAATAAACATGATAAAAATTTGTCTACCTTACACACACACACACACACACACACACACACACACACACACACATACACACACACACACCACACACTTCACCCCTCTTTGGAAAGATGCGAAGAATTACCATTTTACCTGAACAGCATTAGATAATCTATTTAATCTGTTCCAAATTGTAGGAAATGCAGTTCCACTAAAATACTTTTTTAAACTCTAGGCCAGTGATTCCTACACTGTTGCGCAAGCACCCCAGGCGGCCCAGCTTTTAGCACCGGACACTGTTTCTAACTATACATTCTAAAACTAATTTCAGAGAGAAAGAGACAGAAACATCTATGATGAGAGAGAATCATTGATCGGCTGTGATCTCCTAGTTCATAGGTCACCACTAAACCACTGAGCCATGCCAGCCAGGCAGCTTTCATTCAGAAGTCAGCATTGAAGTACTTCCTGGACTTTTTACATCCCCACACTGAGATCCCAGACTTCTCAGGCCCTTTGACTCCAAGTAGCCATGATCTACCACACGAAGCAGTGAAAGTGGGGAGACACAGGGAAACTGCCCCGGTTGCTATGGAACCTGCCATATCCCCATCTCCACCCCAGCACCCCCTAGGCAACATACTGGAGCCTCCATTCTAGGCTGATCATCAGCCTTTACAGGCTGCATTTCTGGGAAGCCAGCAGCAGTTTCCAAGGATGCAAAATGACACACACATAAGGCCATCATCAATCATTTATCAGTTATAATTACCATTCACATCCATTTACCTAATCACAGCCTGTAGCAACTACCACCCATGAACAGTTCAAAATCAGTTTAACACTGAGGGTGATTATTACACAGCCACCCACAAACACTATCAATGTACTTACTCATATTTCATTTCAAGGAACAATACACGTTCCCTCTCCCTCATATCACATGCTAAAGTGGGAGGAGAGGGTAGAATATGGGGTTGCAGTGAGAACACAGTAATCACACCCCACATTTCTTTGGAGTAGCAAAGAAACACATCCTTTGAAGAGGGAATTCCTGGGGTGGTGGTTTTAAGCTACTCTCACATGAAGTACATCATCTTGCAAAGCTGCTTTGTACCTGCATTCTTTTTATGTGCCCACAACAACAGATACATGAAGATACATGCCCTTGACCGGAATCGAACCTGGGACCTTTCAGTCCGCAGGCTGATGCTTTATCTACTGAGCCAAACCGGTTTTGGCTGTACCTGCATTCTTATCTCGCCAACTCCTTTTCTTTATTCCTGTTTTTTGCATTTTCCCCTACCAGGCTTTTTCTTAGTGTTTCTATTACAATTAGCCTTGATGTTTCTATATATTCATCTTGTCCATGACCGTTTTTGGGGGACCATTAAAAACAACACTAAAAACACTGATGGACCATCACTGATGGAAACCAAAGGCCTTCCTTTTCTTTTTTCCTCGACTACTGGAAATGCTTCATGCTTCTCCTACCACAATTGTGTGTGTGTGCATGCACGTGCATCAGAATTGTATGTCACTGGTCAGACATACACTGAATTGATTTCTGTTCACATCTTGTTAGGTAATTAATGTGCTTGTATATTTACTGTACATAATATAATTTAAGGACCTTAAACTTTAAAACTTGTTGCATATAACATGATTTATTTAATGTTGAAAATAACTAAAGGATCTAACACCCACGTGATAGGAAAATTATTTTCCTGTGAAGAGCAGAATTCTAAGCGAGGCTCACGTGCACACCTAGTTCCTCGGGTACAAAGACTTAGGGAGACAGTAGAGTCTTTGCAGTTACATGGAACCTCAGTCATCTGGCTCTGGCCTTGCTACTGGGTTATGTTAAGGTAGCTGTATAATCTTTGTAGGGAATTGCATTATATTGAGCTCTTGCAATTTTAGGATTTTAGGTAAGCCCACTGAATTGAATGATGAGTAAGGTACATGTGTAGTGGGGATACACAATGTATTAACTGTCAAGCTTCCCCAATGGAGTTAACTGAAATCTGGTTCTTCAGCTAAAAGGATTACTTGCTGTTTACATCCTGATTGGAAACATCAAGATTGAAAAGTGCTGTTTTTGGCAAATATCTCCTCCTCCTTCCCCTTTATGCATTCAGACCTGTCCCCACCTACAAAGGAGACAGCATGCTGGACTGCTCAGTGTGGTCACAGACACTGCCTTCACTGGGACCTGAGTCCTATCCTCAGCCTGGGTAATATGATGATTAGGTTGTAGGATGTTTGAAGGAAAAGGAGAGGTTGCTCAGTTCCCAGCATGCGTATTTCTACTTCACATCTATTTTTATATTCTTCCTCCTGCCAGGAATGCTCATTTTCTTTTCTTTTTTTTCCCCCCTTTTCTCACCTATTCATCTTATCCCACTTTGAAGGACAAGCTCAACTCAAATCTGAATTGTGAGGCCTTCCCAGAGCATGACAGTGATTCTCCTGTATGCATGTCTTTTTGCACATTTTCTGGAACACTCATCAGAGTTTGACTGCATACTGCATTTTTCATATGCGTACAAGCTCATGTTTCTTTCAGGGCACTGCGGTGTTTGGAAGGTCAGCTGTGCGTAAGCTCTGCGCTAGGGAGGCTTACAGAAGAAAAGGAGTCTTAAATAGATGTTTCTTAGATCTTGGATTTTAAATTACTTATTTGGGAGGAAAAGGACAATCTCTTATGTCTCAAATGCTTCTAAGTTGGATATTTTTAGACTTTGGGGAAACTAATGAAACAGGTAATGTCAAAGCCAATTAGGATGGAATTTCAGTGTCTACATGTAAGATCCAACTTGAATGGGTTTAACATTTAATCATATTTTCAAACTTTAAAATAAATACAGTGTAATATGAGAGTCCATTTAAACATATTATAAGTAATAAAAAATAAGTTAATACATCCATCAACAGTTAAGCAAGATTATCTGAAAGATGATAATTGGATTTATAACCCATCAAATCTATAAATATAATCTAACTATAGGTATATCATTTCTTAGAATGAAGTATTCAGAAAAACTTGAAAAAATACCCTTTGTTCACATGTTTTGAGATGTGACATTAGAATGACTTACTCATAAACATTTCAACATATATCAGTAAGCATGCTGCAGGGTATTTTAGAGAAGTAATGAAGGCTCAGTAATGTGAAGTTTTTCCCCAGCCTTCAGTTCTAAGAAATAAATGAGGTGAGACTTCCTTTTCAGTTCAAGATTCAGCTCTTTCTGTCCATAATCTCATTTATCACTTCATCTGACACATTTGTACTGCTGCTTATTCTTTTGTGCAGCTGTTCCAGTTCCTCCACTTACTTCAGGTCCTCTGGAGACAGAGCCAGGGTTTATTCATCTGTGTGCAAAGCTACCGGCAGTGCCTAGTGTGAAGTGTGTGTCCATGATGAGGAAAGAGAGTTTGTGAGACAGATAGGGAAAGTGCAGGAGGAAGGAGGACTGAAGGACAAGACTGGTTGGTTGGTACTGTCTGCTATAGACTGTGCCCCTGTGCTAGTGTGGCACTCCATCCGCACGATATCATTCACCAACACAGCTATCTTGATTCAAAATCTACCATTTACTGAAGGTTTCTTGGCTGCTAGCCACCTTTCTCTGAATATCTCCCAGGAAACTTATAGCCAGATAAGGACATGAAACAGAAATATAGCACAATGAGTTCTGGATTGTAGTGGCAGGGACACAGGGAGAACGACTTGTATAAACAAAAACAAAGTAGGAGTTGGCCTAATAGGGAGAGGACATTCTATAAGAGAGAAGTGCATGAATACAGACAGGGTGGGCACAGAATGGGGTGCAGTATCTGATGGCAGTTTCTATTGCTAAACTGAACGATGCCAGGCACTGAGGGTGAGGAATGATATAAAACCATACCGCATAGGACCCCGAGAGCTGCTTAATGAGCAGGGGCTTAATCTAATGTGCACATAATTTCAGGGAAATGACAGGACACTGGGTAGTTTACTCTGGCAGTTTGGGAAAGCACATGTTTGAAGGGATAGAACTGAAGGCAGGGAGACCAGTTAGTAGGTGGGACGAGAGGAGAGACTTATCCAGGGCAAGAACTGAAAATGGGGGAAGATTCAAGAACTTTGGAAGTACAATTACTGTTCTGCCTGAGTAATCCTTTTCAAATGTAAATCATATATCACTGCCTGGCTAACCTCCCATTGTTCTCCCAGGTCTCCAAGATTCCCCCTGCTCATCTCATCATATCATCCCCACTGTCCCCTGCCCCAGGCCTCTTCAAATGTTCTTCCCTTCACATTTCTTCACATCTTTACCCCCTCTTTCCAGAATTATCTTCCCTCAGCTCTCCACGGTAAGTTCCTTCACCTCCTCAAAGGGACCTTCCTGGAAATCTCATCTAAGTGACCTTCCTTACTCAAAATTTTCAATTTGCTAATTTGCTCCATACCACTTATCACAGTGTCTAATTATCTTAATTGTTCATTATAATTGTATTTTACCTGTTCTGCTATCACCCCCCTTCCCCAAATGTATCATGGGGATCATGAAATATATTTATCACTAACAGTACTAGCACAATGATAAATAAATGATTGGATATAATACTTAGAAGGTGTGTTAGAGGAAGAGCCAGAATTTGCACCTAAAACTGATTCCAAATTCCACTTTTAGGCACAATCCAAAGTACTCCCTCTTTGTTTAGAATAATTCATTCATTCACACTGCAACATAAATGCTATAAGATAGATAACTCAAATAAAGACACTGTCTCAAGACAAAAACCAAATATAAAAATGACTGAAGGGGAGAGAAAATGGCGGCAAAGTAGACAGATGTGTCTGGAGCTTTGTCGCTGGGCAGAGGGAGAGAGAGCGGCTGAGAGTTGCACTGGGAGTGTTTGTTGGCAAGTTAAGAGTCAGTTATCCTCCAGGAGAAGGTGGGGGACTGCTGCACGGGGTTCTCCTGACCAGACAGCCCCACTGCCACAGGGATTTTGTCTGCCAGAGCCACCAGCGCGAACGTGGAGACCGAGCCATCTTGCAGAGGGAGGTGGATGTCTGTGGAGGTCTGAAAGCTGTGGCTGGCGGAGGCACCCACCGAACAGCTGGGGACCCAGAGCATGGTTCTCCAGGCCGTGCGGATGCGTGGGCGGTGGATTCGGAGATGCACACAGCGCTGGGAAAGGTTGGATTTCGCCTGGGACAGGATGAGGTCTCCTACCCCCGCAGGGCAGAGACTCGCAAGCTGTGGGAACCGGGCTTCGGGAAAGCTGCCTCTATAGAGGTCAACGGAGGTGGGCAGGGCGTGATCCCTGAGTGTGGAGGCAGATTCTCCGAGCTGTTGACAGAGGGGAGCTCTGGAAAATGACTCGTTTTTTTCTGGGGCAGAGGGACAGCCTGGGAGTTACTATAGTGTCCCGGCTGCAAAATCCCCACAAACTGGCTTTGAGAAGCAGGATTCATCCCAGGAATGCAGGGATGGTACAATATCCACAAATCAATAAATGTGATACATCACATAAACAAATAGATAAAAATCACATAGTCATATCAATTGATGTAGAAAAAGCATTTGACAAAATCCAACAACCTTTCTTGATAAAAACTCTCAGCAAAGTGGGAATAGAAAGAGCATACCTCAACATCATAAAAGCCATATATGATAAACCCACAGCTAACATCATACTCAATGGGCAAAAACTAAAATCATTTCCCCTAAGAACAGGAACAAGACAGGGATGCCCACTCTCACCTCTCCTGTTTGACATAGTACTGGAAGTATTAGCCATTGCAATTAGACAAGAAGAAGAAATAAAAGGTATCCAAATGGGAAAAGAAGAAGTAAAGCTGTCCTTATTTGCAGATGACATGATATTGTACATAAAAAACCTGAAGGACTCAATCCCAAAACTAATTGACTTAATAAATAAATTTGGCAATGTAGCAGAGTACAAAGTTAATGCCAAGAAATCTGTGACATTTCTGTACACTAATAGTGAAATTACAGAAAGAGAGACTCAAAAAGCAATCCCATTTACCATCGCACCAAAAAAATCAAGATACCTAGGAATAAACCTAACTAAAGAGGTAAAAGACCTATATGTAGAAAACTACAGGACACTGAAAAAAGAGATAGAGGAAGATGTTAACAGATGGAAGAGCATACCATGCTCATGGATTGGGAGAATCAACATCATTAAAATGTCCATACTACCCAAAGCAATCTACAGATTCAATGCACTACCCATTAAAATACCAAGGACATATTTCACAGACCTAGAAAGAATTCTTCAGAGAGTCATCTGGAACAAAAAAAGACCATGAATAGCTATAGCTATTCTGAGAAAGAAGAATAAAGTAGGTGGGATCTCAATACCAGATTTCAAGCTATACTACAAAGCAACTGTTCTCAAAACAGCCTGGTACTGGCACAAGAACAGACATATAGACCAATGGAATAGAATAGAGAACCCAGATATCCACCCAAACCACTAAGCTCAACTAATATTTGACAAAGGAGGCATGAACATTCAATGGAGCCAAGATAGCCTCTTCAATAAATGGTGTTGGGTAAATTGGACAGATACATGCAAAAAAAATGAAACTGGACCACCAACTTACACCAAATACAAAAATAAACTCCAAATGGATACAGGACTTAAACATTAGAAGAGAAACCATAAAAATACTAGAGGAATCCACAGGCAGCACAATCTCAGATATATGCCAAAAGAACTTCTTCACTGATACTGCTCCAAAGGCAATGGAAGCTAAAGAAAAAATAAACAAATGGGACTACATCAAAATAAAAAGCTTTTGCACAGCAAAAGAAACCATCAACAAAACAACAAGAAAGATCACTGTATGGGAGA
>PVJN01022738.1:0-33062 GCA_004026805.1 Lasiurus borealis | reverse complement strand
GTCCCTGCTCAGAGTGTGTGCAAGGCGGCAACCGATTGATGTGTCTCTCCATCACTGAGATTTCTCTGTCTCTCCCTTTCCCTTCCACTCTCTCTAAAAATCAGTGGAAAAGATCTTCTGGAGAGGATTAACAACAACAACAACAAAAATATATATAACACACACACACACCAAGAGCCCAGCAGTCCAAGGGAATACACACTCTTCTTTCTTCCTACCCTATTTTTTCCCCGGAGTAAAGGCAGGCGGAATGAGAAATGTTAAACCAAGTTAAAAGGAGCCGCTACGCTTTTTTTCTTCGCTTTGAGGCAAAATCCACTGCTGCGGCTTCCCGCAGGTGCCTCAGACTTCAGCGACGCCCTTTGAAATTCAAGGCTGGTGCTGGGCACGGCCCACCCTGGGAAGGACTCGGGCACCTCAGCCCCCCCCTGTGTTGGGGGCTGGCTGACCCCCCGCCCGTGCCTGCATGCACGCCCCTCGCCCTGTGTGCGTTTCCGGGCGATCACATCAGGATGTCGGCTGCAAAGCCAGCTTCTCTGCGTTTAAAAATGCATCAGCAGACGCGGGGCATCAAAGGAAGGAGGGTTTGACTCCCCACCGTGCTGGCCCGCAGGAGGGAGCTCGTGATGGCTCACAACTTCTTCGCCTGTGAACTTGCTGGCGGAGCGGGGGCCCCGGTCCAAAGCTCTCTCCGGGAAAGCATGTCTCTCTTCCCGGCAGCCGTGCCCCTCTCTGGAGGAGACCCTTCGCGCTCAGGGCTTTGAGGACAGACCGGCTTTCCCTTGGGTTCCAGGGGGACGATATCTCTCCCTCCCAGTCCAGGAGCACAGGTGGCCGTGGACCAGGTGGCCTGGACCGCACCCCGCCCTGAAGTGGGGGAGGAGGCGAGATGGGCAACCTCTCCAAAGAGAAGTGTCCTCTCTAAGCTGCAGCCGCGGGGTGTCCCCTCCCCTCGCAGTGAGGGAAGAGTCTAATGGGATGGCACCCCCTTAAAAGAGAAGCAGCCTCAGTTCTGAGACCCGCCCTGGGAAGCAGATCTTGGCAGGATGGAGTTGGGGGGGACCACACCCCCAGCATCATCGTGATGTCCTCCTTGCAGAGCCCACCTTTGAGGCATGCCTCCCTGGAAACTGGGAGCACCCACCATGGGGAGCCAACCACACCTGTGCCTCCCAAGAGGCCCCTGTACCCCTGCTCCCCCCCCCCACCTCGGATAGAAGCTGCCGGACCCTTTTGGAGAGTTTTGGAGCAGGGAGACCCCAGGAGAAGGTGAGGTTCCATCAGGTTGGCCTCAAGGGATTGTGGCCAATGGGAAAGAGAGAATCCTGAGAGTCCGCCCAGTGAGGTGATGTGCTGGACCGGATAGACAGGCTGAAGGCAGGAGCGGGCAGATGAGGCGAGAATCACCACCATCTCTACCTTGCAGGGAGCCGGCTGTCCCAGGTCCCCTGCCAATGCCTTGAGTTTGCTGTGGGGTTTTTGCTCATTATTGAAGTTCCTTTCAAGTGAGTCCGCAGTCACCCCCAGCGCCTCTCTCCTCTCCTTCCTGCTTTTGGCCGGGGGTGAACCGAGCACTCCGCCTGGGTCCCGGCTCCGGCTCTCGGTGACCCTGCTGGCTTCTCTCTCCACAGAGATGAACAAAGAGAGACTTCAGACAGCTTCCAGATCAAGGGGATGTCACCTTTCATCCAGGGAGGAGAAGGCGCAGAGGACAGGCGCGCACAGGGCTGTCGGTGCGAATTACAGGTCATGAGGCCTGGATGCCGAGCGCAGGAAAGTCCTAATTGTATCAGTTCCACCCATGGATCCCATGCAAAGAGGGTTCCCCCACAGGAAAGAATTGGGGATTGTTCGTTGTGAGTGGGGGGGGGGGTGCATGTTAAGGGGCACTATTAATTTTTTATTTTTTATTTTCTTTAAAAAAAATATACTTTTATTGATTCCAGAGAGGAAGGAGAAGGAGAGATAGAAACACCCACGATGAGAGAGAATCATGGATCGGCTGCTTCCTGCACACCCCCTACTGGGGATCAAGCCCACAACCCGGGGCCTGTGCCCTGAGCAGAAATCGAACTGCGACCTCCTGGTTCGTAGGTCAGCGCTCTAGCACTGAGCGGCACTGGCCGGGCTCGGATGGTTCCTAGGAGACAGAAGATTCCAGAACATAAGCCACCCCCGCCTCCTCTGTGTGTGTGCCTGTGCCTTGGTGTGCACGTACTCTGAGTTTATGCGCATGTGCTATGTGTGTGCCCCATGCAGGTGTGTACTGGGCCTATGTGTATGCCCATGCTCTGTGTTGGTGTGCACATGCTATGTGTGTGCATGTGCCTGTGTATATGCACATGCTCTGTGTATGAACTTGCTGTGTGTACATGCTCTGTGTATGCACATGCTGTGTATATGAACTTGCTGTGTGTACATGCTCTGTGTATGCACATGCTATGTGTGCATGCTCTGTTTATGAACTTGCTGTGTGTACATGCTCTGTGTATGCACATGCTGTGTGTATGAACTTGCTGTGTGTACATTCTGTGTGTATGAACTTGCTGTGTGTACATGCTCTGTGTATGGACTTGCTGTCTGTACATGCTCTGGGTATGAACTTGCTGTGTGTACATGCTCTGGGTATGCACATGCTGTGTGTACACGCTCTGTGTATGAGCTTGCTGTGTATGTATGCACATGCTCTGTGTGCACGTTCTCTGTGCACGTGCAGACAGCAATGGGGGGAAACAACAGTTGAGTTAGGGCGCTGCGTTCTCCGAATGGGATGTTAATCACCTGTTTTGTACGCAGCACATAAACCTCCCAGATGGCAGCGCCCGCGCCCAGCCCCGGCATGTGGGGAACAGCAGGTGTGCGGTGATCGATGCCGTGAATCATGTACCCCACTCGCCGGGGTTCTATCCCTGTTTATTCCACTCCCCGGCGAGACGGGCCTTTCCCGCCCCCCGCCCTCGCCGCTCATTTGCTATTCACCGCGCGCGCCCCTGGGCCGGTCTCTGCCGAATCGCATCCCTCGCGAGCATTTCCTCCTCAAAGGCAGGGCGGCTTTGATCACCCACAGCCCAGGCGGGGTGCGGGCGGGAGGGCAGAGAGCAGCTGCTCGGCCCCTCCCCCGCCCTCTGATCTCCCCGCTCCCGCCACCTGACGGGGAATGTTTCATGTCACGCTTTCATTTCCGCTTGTCCCAGGTCAGGCGCGATATTAAAAATGCATGCGAACACTTACCGCGCGAGCTTGCACGCGGCGTGCCGTGTTTAGCCGCGTAAATTGGTTTCATTAATTTAATGGGAAGTGCTGTTGGAATGCCAACGAGGCTCATGATCCCTTCCTTCTTCTTCCCTCCACTCGGTCCGTGCACGAAGGTGTGCCCTGTCCCGTCTCAGGCACCGGATGTGAGCGGCCTCGTGGGGAGCGACATGAGCCTGGGATCCGCTATCGAGTGATGAGGGGATGAAGAGATGAACAACATGACATAGCACAGGGCACCGTGCCTGTGTGTGTGCACATGCTCTGTGTGTGTGTGTGCTCTAGGTGCGTGCTTGTTCTCTCTGTCTGTGCATGTGCTCTGTGTGCACCATGCCTTTGTGTGCATGGGCCCTGTGTGTGTGCACCGGACTTATATGTATGCATATGCTCTGTGTATATGCATGTGCCTGTGTGTGTGCACGTGCACATACTGTGTGTACATGCACCGTGTATGCACATGCTGTGTGTACATGTGCTCTCTGTATGCATGTTCTATGTATGTGTATCATGCCTGTATGTGCATGTGCTCTGTGTTTGTGTGCACATGCTCAGTGTGTGCACGTGCTCAGTGTTTGTATGCACATGCTGTGTATACATGTTCCGTGTGTGCCTGTGCTCTGGGTGTGTGCATGTGCCTATGTTGTGCATGTGCTGTGTGTGTGCGCATGCTCAGGGTGGATGCACATGCTCTGGGTGTGCACATGCTCTGGGTGTGTGCATGTGCTCTGTGTGTTGGGGGAACAACAGCGTCACAATAAATGTGCCAGGTCTTGCCCCCAGAGTGTGACGAGAAGGAGCCAGCCCCGTGGAGACCTGGGGAGAGACTATGCAGGTTGGGGGAGGAGCAGGCGAGTTTGCCAGGTTGGAGGAATCAACAGAAACCCAACGTGTGTGTCGTGGAGAGGAGGTCGTGAAACGCGGGCTGGCATGCAGGCCGGCACGTGGGCAGTGCCCGGCTCTGAGAGGGGGCCGCCATCCCCGGCGCCACCGGTCTCAGGGCTGAGGTCCACCGAACCCTGGCCACTGGGAGCGGATGCTTTTGTTTGCTTCTGCATCCGGGCACTTTCCAAGCCACCTGAGACTCAGCGGAGGCTGAAAACAAGGACCAGGTCCCTGGTACTGTTACTCCAGCCCAAGAACCGTGGACTATGATTTTCATAAAAATATCGGGTGGATACACAGCACATACAGCTCACCAAGGAATGATCAGTTTCCCCCCAACTCTCATGACACCTTACATCCAGGATTTTAAAATCGTGGTGACATGTGTTCGAATCCTATATGGTTCTTCTGGCTTTGACAGATAGGAGCGCGAATTACAGCAGTACCTCGAGATACGAGTGCCCTAACATAGGAGATTTTTGAGATACGAGCCGTCCAGCGAGCGATTTTTGCTTTGAAACACGAGCAACAGTTGAGATAGGAGTCATCGTGCGGATCGGCCGGCTGCACACGACCCACCACTTTACCGCGACTCGAGCGTCTCATAGTTTCCCACGCCTCAAGGTGACGGAACGAATTACACTCGTATCTCGAGGTACCGCTGTATCTCCTTAAATCCTGCCTGGGCCCACAGAGTTAAACGTTGCTGAGAAGGGCGAGACTGGGAAAAGGGCTGTTTTATTCTCCTCGCACTCCGCAGGAAGTGCGCGGTGCCCGGCGTGGGCAGCGCGGGTGACTTTAAGCTCTCGGTAATAACCGAGAAATAGAAGCCCTTTCCATCACCGCTTCTCACCCGCGTTTGATAACTCCTGGGTGAGAGCCGCGGCCGCAGATATACGGCGCCGCGTTCAATATCCCAAAGAGATGATGAACGATAACACAGTTTACAAGAAAAATGGCCCAATTTCGCATGTCCTTTCCGGAAGTTCTACAGCTGTTTTGGGAAAACTTGCTCAAAAACACGCAGGCAGGAGAGGCAGAATGAAGAGTGAAATACTGTCTCCCTCCCTCTTTTATGTTCTTCAGGCTCCCGTTGAATACACATCATGCGGACGAAGCTGTTATTTATGAACTAAAACTCACAGACATGGGATAGGCTCCCAGTGAGTGTTGGGAATGTTCATGATGTGAATCGAAACACTGAACGGCACCATTTTATCAACTCTTTTTTTGTGTGTTTTATTTTTTAAATATTTTGTTGATTTTTTACAGAGAGGAAGGGAGTGTGATAGAGAGCTAGAAACTTCGATGAGAGAGAGACATCGATCAGCCGCCTCCTGCATGCCCCCTACTGGGGCTGTGCCCATAACCAAGGTACATGCCCTTGACCAGAATCGAACCTGGGACCTTTCAGTCTGCAGGCCGACGCTCTATCCACTGAGCCAAACCGGTTTCGGCGACACCATTTTATATATTAGTACAGTGGTACCTCAAGATACAAGTGCCCTAACATACGAGATTTTTGAGATGCGAGCGATTTTTGCTTTGAAATACGAGCAACATTTGAGATAGGAGTCATCGTGCAGATCAGCCGGCTGCACACGACCCACCAGTTTACTGCGACTCGAGCGTCTCATAGTTTCCCACGCCTCAAGGTTACGGAATGAATTAAACTCGTATCTCGAGGTACCACTGTATATCCTAGAGGCCAGTGCACAGCATTGGTGCACTGCAGCGGGGAGAGTCCCTCAGCCCAGCCTGCACCCTTTTGCAGTCTGGGAGCCCTCAGGGGATGTCCTACTGACGGCTTAGGCCCACTCCCTCTGGACATTCCTTTTTTAAAAATATATTTTATTGATTTTTTTTGTTGTTGTTTTTTACAGAGAGGAAGGGAGAGGGACAGAGAGTTAGAAACATCGATGAGAGAGAAACATCAATCAGCTGCCTCCTGCACGCCCTCTAATGGGGATGTGTCCGGGCACTGCGCACTTCCTGTGGAGTTCAAGGTACATGCCCTTGACAGGAATCGAACCTGGGACCTTTCAGTCCTCAGGCCGACACTCTATCCACTGAGCCACACCGGTTTCAGTGCACTGGACATTCTTCGCGCTGCACCACTCACCAGCCATCAGCCCAGGTTGTGGCTGTGCGGTGCTCCCCCTGTAGGAGAACACCGACCACCAGGGGGTGGCTCCTGTGTGGAGCGTCTGCCCCCTGGTGGTCCGTGCGTGTCATACCCACTGGTCGTTCTGCCGTTTGGGTGATTTGCATGTTAGCCTTTTATTATATAGGACACAGAGATAGATCCTTCCAACGCTGGAGAACCTGCAACTGAGGTACAGTGGTACCTCGAGATACGAGTTTAATTCATTCCATAACCTTGAGGCGTGGGAAACTATGAGAAGCTTGAGTCGCGGTAAACTGATGGGTCGTGTGCAGCTGGCCGATCCGCGCGATGACTCCTATCTCAAATGTTGCTCATATTTCAAAGTAAAAATCGCTCGCTCGACGGCTCGCATCTCAAAAATCTCTTATGTTAGGGTGCTTGTATCTTGAGGTGCCACTGTACAAATATATATGTATGTAGATATTTTTAAAAATGTTTTTATTGGTTTCAGAGAGAGGAAAAGAGAGGGATGGAAAGAGAGAGAGAGAGAAACATCAATGATGAGAGAGAGAATCATTAATTGGCTGGCATGTGCTCCGAACTAGAACCAAACCATGACCTCCTGGTTCATAGGTGGACGCTCAACCACGGAGTCACATCATCCTGACCGAATGACACCATTTGACAGCCATCACCGTGGTGATGAGAGCACAGGCCCAACGGGGCTCTGATGGGATCTGGGGGCGATCTTCCATCTCCTAGGCACCGGGGCCCCAGCAAAGGCCGTTTATGCCGCCATCAGCATCCCTCCCGACCCAAAGGGGCTCAGACAGTGGACAGAGCCCGCTCTAGGCCGAGAGCCGGAGCAGGCGGCCATTCCTCCAATGACCGGGACAGGTCCTTGGGCGACGCTGGCGGCAAGGAGCGGGCACACAGAGAAGCAGACAGGGTCCTTGCTCTCGGACGGATGAATGCTTTGCTGAGGAAGCACATTGGCGCACTGGCTGATCCGGAGGCAGGAGGACCTGATTTACACCAACACCGGCACGATCGATGGCCTGCGCCCGGCCCCCAGCACAAGCACGGAGCCAGGGGCATCTATCCTTTACACAGACACTTCCGTGACCGCCCCGTGCGCACTCACACGAAAGGACTGGGCTAAATCCCCATCCGGGCGAACACCGTGCTGGAAACGGGCGCTTGGGTCATATTGTCTCCTCTCAACTCCCCCCCCAAACGCCGTGACCTCCGGGATTATTACCGCGCAGACAGAAAGCAGAGGAAATACCGTGGTACCTCGAGATACGAGTTTAATTCGTTCCGTAACCTTGAGGCGTGGGAAACTATGAGACGCTCGAGTCACGGTAAACTGGTGGGTCATGTGCAGCCGGCCTATCTGCGCGATGACTCCTGTCTCAACTGTTGCTCGTATTTCAAAGCAAAAATCGCTCGCTCGATGGCTCGTATCTCAAAAATCTCGCACGTTAGGGCACTCGTATCTCGAGGTACCACTGTAGGCATTTTCAGCTCAAGGCTGCAGTTAGCTGAGCTCAAGTTCACGCCTTGGGATGGGTGCCAGCGCTGAATCCGGAGGAGGCGGGGATCAGAAGCCTCGGCATTTGAGGCCAGTTACCCCGAAGGCATGGTCTCCCTCCTCAGGCTGGCGTTGGGGGGCTGGCAGGGGCGGGAACCGAGTGGCATGTAGGAGAGAGGAGGAGACGACCTTCTGCAAAACCACCGACTCGGCAGCAGCTGCAGCGGCTTTGGAGCTGGAAGCGAGGCCGGCGTTTCCTGGTCGCTGTTAACACTGTGTGCCAGGTCGCAGCTCTGAGACCAGCACGTCCCCCCACTGCGCTCCCCAACATGCTGTACAGCTCCTCTCAACGTGCCCCACCTGCCCAGCTTCTCCTCCCGCTCTGCCAGCGGGGACCTGTCTCCCTGGCAAAGGACGGCCTGGATCTTACTGGGAAGTCTGGTTTAGTTAAAGACTTTGCTTCTTGCCCATCCAGAATGGCTCGGTGGTTGAACATCAATCTATGAACCTGAAGGTCACAGTTCACTTCTCGGTCAGGACATGTGCCTGGGTTGCAGGCTTAATCCGCAGTAGGGGGTGTGCAGGAGGCAGCCGATCAAGGATTCTCTCTCGTCATTGATATTTCTGTCTCTCTATTTCCCTCTCTCTCCTTCTCTGAGATAAATATAAATATAAATATAAATATAAATATAAATATAAATATAAATATAAATATAAATATAAATATAAATATAAATATAAATATAAATACAAATATAAATATAAATATAACTTGTCTCTTTAGGTACAGGCTGTCAGTGGTTCTATGTGGGGTTCAAGATCACCATTTTTAAAAATATATATTTTATTGATTTTTTACAGAGAGTAAGGGAGAGGGATAGAGAGTTAGGAACATCGATGAGAGAGAGACATCGATCAGCTGCCTCCTGCACGCCACACAGTGGAGATGTGCCCGCAAGCAAGGTACATGCCCTTGACCGGAATCGAACCTAGGACCTTTCAGTCCGCAAGCCGACACTCTATCCATTGAGCCAAACCGGTCTTGGCAAGATAGCCATTTTTTAAAAATCCTCACCCCAGGGTAGTTTTTTCATTGATTTTTAGAGAGAGAGGGGAGGGAGGGAGAGAGGGAAAGGAAGAGCAAGAAACATTGAGTGGATGCCTCCCACATGTGCCCGTACCAGCGCTGGAGAACCTACAATGGAGGTACATGCCCTTGACCAGGAATTGAACCCTTGACCCTTAGGTTTGGGGGGCTGATGCTCTTACCACTGAGCAACCCCCCCTGACTTACCATTCTTTCTAGTACTGCCATTAACATCTGCATTTCCAGGTAACTGACAATGTCTGCAGTCCCAATGCAGGCGCTGGTCTATGTATTTAGATGACAAAGGTGCAAAAAGAAGGGGCTTTAAAAAGCGGGGGAAGGGGGAAAAGGGTTTTAGAAGCTCGTATAGACCATAGTCCATCCCCAGCTCTAAACACTACCCTGTCTGCCTATTTGCTGGGACTGTGATTCTCTGGTTCCAGGCCTCTGATTCTCGGCGGCCAAATGCTCACCAGATGCTTCTATTTGAGCTGTGGTTTCTTTCTGACTCCATCACCGGAGGGGGAAAAGGTGAAACCCCGAGATGTGGACCCAAAACATTCCTGCTTTTATTTCTTCCCAAAGAAGGAGGCCTTCCGGGGTCAGCTGAGCCGCGGGGCCCGTGTGCAGGGCATTGTGTCTGAGCTGTTGTATAGCTGGGAGCTGCGAGAGGAGAGCTATAACCACGGAGGCGGTTCTTACTCACAGAAACGCAGTGTTCCCAGGGGAGACCCCGCATTGCTCTTGCCCCTGGATGGTGACCCCATTTCCAGGAGGAGGCGCCTCGCAGGGGGGCCTAACGCCCACAGGGGTGCATCTGCTCCTGGTCCCTCTGAGCTGGCTGCTCTCCCCATCAATTCCTTACGTGAAATATTCGCTCCACATTCATTGGATGCTGGCCCGAGAATCGTGCTTATATTCTCTCTTTAAAAGCGGACTTTAACATAACCAATATTTTGTTTGTTTGTTTTACAGAGAGGAAGGGAGAGGGATAGAGAGCTAGAAACATCGATGAGAGAGAGACATCCATCAGCCGCCTACTGCACGCCCCCTACAGGGGATGTGCCCGAAACCAGGATACATGCCCTTGACCGGAATAGAACTCTGGACCTCTTGGTCCGCAGGCCAACGCTCTATCCACTGAGCCAAACCGGTTTCGGCAAACAGATTTTAAATGGTAACCTTTCATCGTTTTATGAGGAAAAGGATCCAGAAAGGCAAACATACCCAGAGCCCATGGAAATCATACTGTTTTCTAACTGGAGCGGCTGCTGAGGCACACACACACATGATTGGGTGATGAATTATATGAAGAACATTGGCTGTGCTACAGCTATCATGTGTCCCTGTTCCTGGAGGAGAAAAACGGAGGCTGAAAGACTGTGGGTTTCTCGCGTCTTTACACCAAGGAACCCCAGGGCCGAGCTCTAACCCTGGCCCTTGTCCTGTGGTCATCAGAGGTTTGAGGTTCGGCTCCTCCAGAAGGGAGTGGGTCTCACCCCCAGAGAGAATAAGGGAGGGCCTTCGAAGACCCCAGAAGAGCGAGTAAGAGCTTCTTGTTACAGAAGCAAAAGTCAGGACTTAGACACTTCGCCTCCTAGGAGAAGGGAAGCTGGGCGTGTGAGCTGGGTCACCCCGTGATCACAGTGACCCGAGAGATTAAGGGGAGCCTCTCTCCTGGTGCTGGAAGTTGGATGGGCAGGAAGGAGGGGGCTCCACGGGAAGTCGGTGTATATTTTGCGACAGAATTATATATATCAATAATATATATATAATTATATAAATCAATAATATATATATAATTATATAAATCAATAATATATATATAATTATATAAATCAATAATATATATAATTATATAAATCAATAATATATATAATTATATAAATCAATAATATATATAATTATATAAATCAATAATATATATATAATTATATAAATCAATAATATATATATAATTATATAAATCAATAATATATATAATTATATAAATCAATAATATATATATAATTATATAAATCAATAATATATATAATTATATAAATCAATAATATATCTATATTGTTTTTGATGTTTTACAGAGAGGAAGGGAAAGGAATAGAGAGTTAGAAACATCAATGAAAGAGAAACATCCATCAGCTGCCTCCTGCACGCCCCCCACTGGCAATGTGCCCTCAACCAAGGTACGTGCCCTTGATTGGAATTGAACCTGGGACCCTTCAGTCTGCAGGCCGACGCCGTATCCACTGAGCCATACCGGTCAGGGCTGCTGCAGAAGTTTTAACTTGTAGAAGAACAGTGATCTCAGCCTTAGATAGCTCCTCATGGAGGCATTAACCTGTGTCCTTCCAAAATTACCCCCAAAGTAAACAGCCCCCCTCAGGGTCACTATGAGAGGCCAAAGATCTAGTCTTTTTAAAAATTATGACGATGATGCTCACAAGCCACCCTTACTTCTCCCCCAGCCCCCCAGGACAGAGGTCTTAGACACACACACAATTTTTTTGAGAGTTTCTTCCTCTAATTTTCTTTCTCTCAAACCACACGTTTTCTGGGAGAAAGGTGCTGACATGGCATGCATGTGGCGTTGCCATCCTTGCCAGCGGCATTAAAATCTCCCAGCGACAAGCCCGGAGTTCTCCCTGCAACGTGAGCACAGTGGCCCCGAAAGCCCCTGTAATTGGCAAAGAATGGAAAGACGGCATTCTCGGATTTTCTCAGGAACAAAAAGCAGCACTGTGGAAGCTTTGTTCCTCCTTCCCGTCTTTTAACGGCTGTTGTCTCTGATTTCCAGCTCCAACACTCCTGAGCGACCCCATTTTTTTTTTCTTGTGTTCTAATTGGTAGGTGGATCCTTGTGTTTGGCAATGAGAAACACAATTAACTGTAATTACAAAGTTTAGCTTTGATTTCTAAGATTAGAAGCGACATTGAGATTTAGAATAATAGCATGTGGAGAGTAAAGCAAAAGTTTAAAAAAAAAATAAAGGAATAAGGCGAAACCGGTTTGGCTCAGTGGATAGAGCATCGTCGGCCTGCAGACTGAGGGGTCCCAGGTTCGTTCTGGTCAAGGGCATGTACCTTGGTTGCAGGCACATCCCCAGTGGGGGGCATGCAGGAGGCAGCTGATCGATGTCTCTCTCTCTCATCGATGTTTCTGACTTTCTATCCCTCTCCCTTCCTCTCTGTAAAAAACCAATAAAATATATTAAAAAATAATAATAATAAAGGAATAAAATCTGGGGTCCCCCGGGAATCAATCTAAGCCCCAGAGTTGATTGTACCATCTGACAATCATAGTGGTTTCTCACTTAGGAAGGAGGGGTGTGGGGCCCCAAGGAGCTATCAGATTCCTGCCTCGGGGGTGACTCACAGACAGACTGGGGGTGCCTGGGCCCTTCCTCCCCAGGTCCTGGCCAGGGCTGCCACCTCCCCTGTTCCCTCTGAAGAGCAGGGTCCCTCCTACGTCCACGGGAGAGGAGCCGGTTGGTCTGCAGGACCAAGGGGCGGAGCGAGGGGCCCCAGGAGAGACTTGTGAAGGGCAGGATATGCAACAGGGATGGGAGAAGTTCTGACAAACTCATGGAAAGAGAATCGCCGAGGCTCCTGTGACAAAATGGGTAGAAAGGGGGGGGGAATGCTAGTGTCTGTGGAAAATGTCCTTAGATGATAATAATAATAACAATAATAATAACAATAATAATAATAGCATAATATGCAAATCAACCGAACTACTGAACAGCAGAACGACCGTCCGGACGACCTTCCAGATGACCATGCTATGACACACACTGGTGACAAGGCCAGCCAATGCGGTGCGATGGCATGGACCGCCTCCTGGGACCAAGCGCTGACCCAGTGGGTCCCAACACTGCCTCCCCGCAGACCGGGTCAGAACTGAGTTAAATTAGGGGACAGCCACGTGGTGTCTGAGGATTGTTTGGCGGGAAAACCCCGCACGCATGTGCCGACCAGAGAGCATCCAGGGTCGGAGCTCTGTGTGAGGTGCGGTAGATCCACGGGCAGAAGACTAGATTCTTCCCATTAGCGATGGCCAGGTAGGTGTGACTTCCAGGTACACAAGGAAGGGACTGTGCGTGTCAGGCTGTCCCAAGTGCTGGTCATCCCGTCCTTTTTCTTCTTTCTCTGCTCCCGAATCGGGCTGCCCTGCATTTTCTGTTAGGGCAGTGGTTCTCAACCTTCCTAAGGCCGCGACCCTTTAAGACAGCTCCTCATGTGGTGGTGACCCCCACCCATAAAATTATTTCCGTTGCTACTTCATCACTGTAATTTTGCTACTGTTATGAACTGTAATGTAAATATCTGATATGCAGGATGCATTTTCATTGTTACAAATGCAACATAATTAAAGGATAGGGATTAATCACAAAAACAATATGTAATTATATATTGTGAAATATTTATTTCTAATTCCAAATAAATGAAATTTTGTCTTGAATCGTGCTGTAGCATGGGTAACAGTCTTTATATAACAACAGTAAACTACATGGCTACACTTTGCTACACCGAGGAGCGGTGTGTTGGTTCCTAAGACCATGGGAAATAGGTGTTTTCCAATAGTCTTAGGCGACCCCTGTGAAAGGGTCGTTCCACCCCCAAAGGGGTCGAGACCCACAGGTTGAGAACCGCTGTGTTAAGGGATGGATCCTTTCAGCATCATTCAGCTATTGGACGAAATGGCTTCGGGGCTGCCTGTCCTGGGACAGGACAAGGTGACCCTGGCTGTCACCTGGCAGCTCCCACAATAGGTGTCGGCAGATATCAGGAGATTCCGGAACATTCCTGAGACTGAGTAGAGGCTGAGTCTGGAATGCCCCGAATTCGCTGACCTTGGCGTGGGGAGGTAGGTCTGATTGCTTACGCCTGAACAAGAGACTAATGGCATCTTCAGCAAACCTCAACAGTTCACAAAAATGCGACTATATAATCTATTCCAACACAATGACCAGTGTTCTTTGTTTCCTAGGGATTTTACCCCATAATTAAAGCAAGTATTGGCCCTGACTGGTTTGGCTCAGTGGATAGAGCGTCGGCCTGCAGACTGGAGGTGTCTTAGGTTCGATTCCAGTCAAGGGCATGTACATTGGTTGTGGGCACATCCCCGGAGGGGGCATGCAGGCAGCTGATCAATGTTTCTAACTCTCTGTCCTTCTCCCTTCCTCTCTGTAAAAAAAGAATCAATAAAATATACTTTTTTTTTTTTAAAAAAGCAAGTATTAAAAGAGTTGGATGCATACTGTGAGGTCAGCTTTGTAACTGTTTTTTCACAGTCTCATATTTGGCTGGATTAAAAACACACACACACAGTGAAAACACAACGTTAATTCCCAGAGTAGAACAGAGAACTTGCTATGGCAACGTCACCTCCTCATTTTAAAATTTAAATGTGGGGAGTCAATGACCTTCACAAAGCTGCGATGTGGCTTCCCGGGGCGCCTGCCGCAGGGAGATAGACACGTCCGTGCAGCCGGCCAGGACTGCTCGGTACCAGCACCGTTGTGCCCGGCAGAACCGAGCAGCCCGGGGCACACAGGCCACGCACGGCGGTGCCCAGCCCGGCCTCGGGAGGTGATTATTCTATGATTTATTTATTTTATTTACTTATTTTTTAAAAATACATTTTATTGATTTTTTTACAGAGAAGGGAGAGGGATAGAGAGCTAGAAACATCGATGAGAGAGAGACATTGATCAGCTGCCTCTTGCACGCCCCCTAATGGAGATGTGCCCGCAACCAAGGTCCATGCCCTTGACCGGAATCGAACCTGGGACCTTTCAGTCCGAAGGCTGACTCTCCACTGAGCCAAACTGGTCTCGGCTATATATATATATATATATATATATATATATATATATATATATATTTTAAACACCTTTCCCTTTGTGATGTTGGAAAACCACAGCTTCGAGATCTCCTGAGGAACTTGAACTTGGCAAGGTGTTTTATTTCTGCGTCTAGTGCCTTCCATTTCTCCAACTAACAGAAAACCGTTATGGAAAAGAGCGGTTTTTTTTTCTCTATTCAATTTATTTTTCTATTGAGAAGCTCCGCGGTGCCCGTGAGAAAACGGCTTTGCAGTCTCATTCCTCCTTCTGTATCTGTTTGTAAATTAATGTGCGGCCCACGCGGCTCTGTCCGATTTTTTTCTTTCTTTTATGGCTAAGCGTCGCGAGTTAACAGAGAATGGTTAATTCCGGCTCCGTCAAGAACATCTTTAATAACCGAGGACGGCCCCGTAAAACGCGCCGATAAATCGTGACGGTCAACATGAATCACTTACACAAAACTCGGCGTGACAGACAGACAACCGTAGATGGGGTGCTCCCGGTAAATACAGGGGCACCAGCCGACGCTCGCCTCGGATGTGACTTACATTTGTTGACGCCAATCGATATGATAATGAGCGCGATTTTCAGGCCGGGGGAGCGGGTGTGCGTGCCAGATCCGGCGGCGTAAATTTAATTGACACTTTCCTGATAGCGGAGCTGGCTCATCCGCGGAGCCTGCGCATGAATTTTCAATTCAATTTCAGCCTCAAATGGGAGGCCCCCCCCTCACCCGAGCACCTGGTTGGAGCAGCAGAAAATGAATTACGTGGATAACAATATTCCATCAAGCCCGCGGCTTGGCTGTGAGTGTCCGCGGCCGTAAAAGTGTGCCGATAAATTGCCAAGTCACAGCGAAATGGATGACTTGTATCTCGTGTTTAAAACCAGGATGACCAGTTAGAGGGTGGGGGGAGATAAAGAGAGAGAGAGAAAAAGATAGAGTGAGAGAGAGAGAGAAAGGAAAAGCCATTCCTTTCACTCGGCACGTTTTTACTTTTTTTTTTTTTAACATATTTTATTTATTTTTTACAGAGAGGAAGGGAGAGGGATAGAAAGTCAGAAACATCGATGAGAGAGAGACATCGATCAGCCGCCTCCTGCACGCCCCCTACTGGGTATGTGCCCGCAACCAAGGTACATGCCCTTGACTGGAATCAAACCTGGGACCTTTCAGTCCGCAGGCCAACGCTCTATCCACTGAGCCACAGTGGTCTCGGCACTCGGCACGTTTTATTGTTATTTTCAAGTTCCAGTGGAAGTTGGAGCACAAAGCTGTCCTATTACACTTCATTTCCAGTGAATGTTACCTTCTGTGACTCTATGTGGGAATGCATGTGTGTGCACACGTGTGGGTGCATGTGTGTGTTCCTGTGTGTCTGCATTTGCGTGTGGGCACTTCACTCTTTGGGGCCTTGTTCTTTTTTAACAAACTAAGGTTTACCAACACCGGTTTGGCTCAGTGGATAGAGCATCAGCCTGTGGACTGAAAGGTCCCAGGTTCGATTCCGGTCAAGGGCATGTACCTCGGTTGTAGGCACATCCCCAGTTGGGGGCGTGCAGGAGGCAGCTAGCTGATCGATGTCTCTCTCTCATCGATGTTTCTAGCTCTCTATCCCTCTCCCTTCCTCCCTATAAAAAATCAATACAAATGTATTTTTTAAAAAAACAAAAAACAAAAAGCAAAAACTAAGGTTTTTCTTCCTCAGAGGCTCCTAAGCTAGCTGGGCTTGCAGCCTCGCTGCATTATAACAAGGGCATCCCTTCCAGCTGCAGGGGAGAAACATCATCTCCTCGGCCCTACGCGGAGCGCAGCGGGGCCTGGAAGTGAATCTGCGAGAAGGAATGGAAGAAACGCGCTCCTTCTATCAGTTGTCACAGTGGCACGGAGCCCTCACAGGGGAACGCAGACCCCAAACACCAGGGCCACGGAACAGGCAGTTCACGCCTCGCGCACAGGGGACAATGGGTTTGTGAGGCATCGAGGAGCTGGCCAGCAGGTGAGGGACCAGTTTTCGGGAAAGGCCGAGGCTGGATGCTGAGGACGGAAAAGGAAGAGCAGACCCACTCAGAACAGAACACCCGCCGTTCCAAGAGGAGACCAGGCCTGCTGGCTCCTCCTCACACCAGGGGGCGGGGGGTGTTTTGATTCACTGTCCCAGCTGGGCTGGAGGCTGCGCTGGGCAGGTGGCCAGTGGGGTGGGCTGCGCTGCCTTAAATGTCAAGGACGTGTCTGTGCCCCGGGGGCGGAGTCTGGTGTGTGGGCCACGTGGGCATGGCTGCCCCCTGACTTGGAGACTGTCTGCAGGGAACTGTCTGGGTGTGGGCTCATCCTTCGGGGACATGTCCACTAGGGAGGGGCTGGCCCTCCTCGGAGGCTTTAGCTTTAGACGCTCCCCGACCTTTGGAGGAGGCGCGGTTACCCCTGCGTTTGCTTTCTGTCCCTCTATATTCTTCTCATCATTTCGTGGAGAGCCTGGGGCGGTGCAGAGAGCACGTTTAAGCTGCGGGCTTCGTTGTTACCCTAACCCAGGGGTCGGCAAACTGCGGCTCAGGAGCCGTGGTTTGCCACTCTGTTGATCAATGAGTTTCCCAATCACTGCCCTAGACTTTCCATCTCAATAGTTACAGGCTGTTGTTGCTCCTTGTGATGAAGCCCCTATCCCAGTGGTCGGCAAACTCACTAGTCAAAAGAGGGGCAAACCGCGGCTCGGGAGCCGCATGTGGCTCGAGAGCCATGGTTTGCCGACCACTGCCCTAACCTTACCCAGAGAAGCAGCTTCTCTCTATTGTTTGACATGGATTCTGCCCTATTACATGTTATTCCTTTAAAAAAAACTTTATTGTTGAAAGTATTACCTATTCTCCCCTCTCCCTCGTCCTTCCTCCCCCCCCACACACCCCCTCCGAATTGATTTAAAATCCAAGATGAGAGCAGTGGCCCAGGTAGAATACTTTCCGAGGTACCATGCCCGCTGCACCCCAGAATATAAACATCTTGTCTCCTCTGGTCACTGAGATTCTGGCAATGCTCCAATTACTTCTTTGCAATGAACCACAAAACCTCTTTTATTAAAAAAAATAATAATAAAATTGTGAGAATAAAATCCGAAGCCGCACAGCAGACCCCTCCGTGGGTCCCTTCAAGGGTAAGGGAGGCACAGGGAGCCTGTCTGCCTCTTCCCCTTCCCTCTCACCCCCTGTCTGCCAGTTGCCATAGCAACAAGGAAGGAGCCCCTGGGAGCCAGGACACAGACCCGGCAGGTGACAAGTGCCATTTAAACCCAGAGCAGGAGTGCAACAAGGACCCCCAGGGGACCCCCTGTGTGTGCACACACACGCCAGCCAGCGCGCTCCACGCTGTATTCCCAGCATGGCCCTGCGCTCGAGAGAGGCCGGGTTGTTAAGAGTGAAAAAAACACTCAGACATTCTCATCCAGGTGTCACTTTGCCCACCCCAGCCCCTGGGAATTCTGCTCCCCTGGATTCCGGGAAGGCTCAGCAGTGGCTGCTGGGAGGCGGGGGGCGGTGTAAGGCAGAGAGGGGAGTGAGTGAGGGAACAGAGTTTGGAACAGTTGAATGTCGGCTGGAATCCGCATATACTCCAAGCAAGGAACCAAGTTAATTTCACCGGAGGAGAAATTCTTCAAGTTTTTCTTTATTTTTTGTCCTATCAAAAGTTTTTTTCTTTTTAAATATATTTCATTTTTACAGAGCGGAAGGGAGAGGGATAGAGAGTGAGAAACATCGATGAGAGAGAGAGACATCGATCAGCTGCCTCCTGCACGCCCCCTACTGGGGATGTGTCCGCCACCAAGGTACATGCCCTTGACCGGTATTGAACCTGGGACCCTTCAGTCCGCAGGCCGATGCTCTATCCATTGAGCCACACCGGTTTCGGCTGTTTCCTGTTCTAGAAGAAGCTACAGTCGCCCTGGTGGTCACAGAGCTAACACGGGGGCTGGAACTAGGGAGCAAGGTGAGGAGCATGAGTTTAAGCCCCAGCCCAGCAGTATTAGCACACAGGAGGGTCTCACACAGCACCTCTGGCTGATGGGTTTGTAAAGAGGGAGCCAGAGGGAACCCCCAGCACACACACCGATCCTGGGAACGGACTGGGTTTGATGCTGTGGTTTTAAGAATCCCTAACATCCCCCGGAACACGGGTGCTGGGTTTCTCTCATGAAAGTTCCTTCCTCTCAGCCAAAGCACCTGTCCGAGGCCACGCGATGTGATTTGCTGTGCGGTGTGACCTGGATGCAGCTGTGGCGACATTTTGGGGCCACTTTCCGGGAAAACATATCTGCTCGTTGATTAGTAATTAGATCAGCTGGACTCTGGCATAAAATAGGACTAACTTACAGCAGAGTCAATTTATAGTATAGAGTATACGGTGAGACACCATTTTATTTTGAAAACAGTACCTTAACAATGACTTTCACTCTGTAAACCACATTTTTTGTGTTTTTTTTTTTTGGGGGGGGAGGGGTAATATATATGACCCTAGAATTTTATAGATAGAATTATCCTCCCCTAAGACAGATTCTTATATGTATTTGGGACAACACTTCCATATTGCTAGAGAATGCAGGCAAACGCCATGTTTTTAGATTCTGTTTGTGCTAACCTAACCCTAATCCATATACTTTAAGTTTCTAGATCGTTGTTTTTCAACTTCCGTTTGTCGCTTTGGACTATAATAATTGACACTCCACTTATGGGACCTGCATGCCAGTAAATTATCATTTTGAACTGCTCTCTGTTAATTAATTATGCCTCTTAGTAGATGCTAAGAAGAGTGTTTCTGAGTCTGGCACCTGCACATGTGCACACACACACACACACACACACACTCACACACCTTTAACAGAGGGCCTGCCCCAAGTGCACGCTCAATACACGTGAGCCAGTGCACAGGGTTATAAAACGCCTGGACTTCAGAAACCATTGTGATGAATGGATTTTCAGCCGCCGTTACTCGCCTGCCTTCGCGAACCTGGGGTGTGTTTATTCCTGAAGGGCTGCTCCGCTTTGGGCAAAGAGGCACCTTTCAAGCACGGTTATTCCCCGCGTTCCCCTGTCGCTCTCGTTTTGATTCATTTTCTTTTTGCGCCGGAGAAGGAAAACATTGGTAAATAACGTCTCCACTGCCGGTGGACCTGCCTACTTCATCTCATCCTTCTCCCGCTGAGAAGCCAACAGCATCCTAAGGACACACGATGAAAAACGGCCTTCGGGCAGGAAAGGTTTAAGCACAGACACAGATCGGACTGCGGTGCAGGGTCCAAAGCTAGGGTCCGACACTGGCACCCCCGCGCCGAGATTTTGGCCAATGGAATTTTCTTTTTTAAAAAATATATTTCATTATTGATTTTTTACAGAGAGGAAGGGAGATGGATAGAGAGCTAGAAACATCGATGAGAGAGAGACATTGATCAGCTGCCTCTTGCACGCCCTCCACTGGGGATGTGCCCACAACCAAGGTACATGCCCTTGACCGGAATTGAACCTGGGACCTTTCAGTCTGCAGGCCGACGCTCTATCCACTGAGCAACACCGGTTTCGGCAATGGAATTCATGTAAGCAGCAAAAGGGATCTCGGTGTGTAATTTCCAGTCCTTAATGAATGCATGCAGAAAGCAAGTAAACAAAGTTTCCTTTTATTTAAAAAAAAAAGTGTTTTTATTGACTTCTGAGAGAGGAAGGGAGGGGAAGAAGGAGACAGAAACATCCATGAGGAGGGAGAACCATCAATGGGCTGCCTACTTTACGCTCTGCTGCCCACTGGAGATCGAGCCCACCACCCGGGCATGTGCCCTGACTGGGAATCGAACCGAGACCTCCTGGTTCATAGGTGGACGCTCAGCCACAGAGCCAGGCCAGCCAGGCTCCAGTGCTTTTTTTTTTTTTTTTTATAAATATATTTTATTGATTTTTCACAGAGAGGAAAGGAGAGGGATAGGAAGTCAGAAACATCGATGAGAGAGAGACATCGATCAGCCGCCTCCTGCACACCCCACAATGGAGACGCGCCCACAAGCAAGGTCCATGCCCCTGACCGGAATCGAACCCGGGACCCCTCAGTCCGCAGGCCGACGCTCTATCCACTGACCCAAACCTGTTTCAACTCCAATGCTTTTTAATCCCGTGGCTTCCTCAACCTCCCTTGACCGGGTTTTTCTGTTCAAAATTTTAGGCCACAAGCACACGTGCAAGCCTCATTCAAAACAGCTGTGAATTTGCAACCACCACGGCCTCACATGATGGCTGCCGGAAAGACGCACGTGGAGGGAGAGAACACGGAGCGAACGCTGTATTTCACTGATATTTACGCCAGTTTAACCAGTCTGTCAGATGTCTGGAAACCGAAGCCAGATTTACGTGCCATCTACATATTAAATCCCCAGCACAGACCAGTCCTCACCAACAATGCCAGGGCGCCCGGTGCATTGGCGGCCACGCGCCCGTCCCGGCTACCCCTAACCCTGCGGGAGTGCCCCTCTGAGGCCCGGTGACTGGTGCGGCATCAGAGGCAGAGGGCACAGGAGCCCAATCGGCCTCCACAACACATGAGACACGCGCTCCAGTGAGACCGCAGGCGCCGACGGGAATCGGCTCACTGGGGCCCTTCTGTACCACCCCGTTTCCCGTCTCCCCGCACCAGCCGGTGCCAACAGGAGGCAATGTTTGCTGGTCGGTGCGGGGCACCGAACCCTCCCCGCTCTGTGCAGAGGGGGCGCAGGGAGCCTGGCTCATGGGTTCCAATTACATCTGAAAACTGGGCAGACAGCAGTCGGGACGGGCGCTCCGGCTCCATCCCCACTGCCCCAGGGCGGTTACTGCCCGGTTCCCAAGAGGCCGCGACGCCACCATTCCAGTTGGCCGCTCGATGCCTTCCGGCACCCACCCTGGCCTTTCCAAGGAGACCCGTGGCGCGACCTCACTGGTTCCAGGACGGTGGGTGACGTCGCCGTGAAAAAACCCGCCACCCTCCCCGGCCTGCTGTGTTCCCACTGACACTTCCTCCTCGGAACTCGCTGAGCGTCCGCTGTGACACGCGGGGACGCCTGTCCTTTCCTCCGGCGGGTGGAGCGCGGGTCAGGCCCCGGGAAACGAGGCCGGGAGAGGGGACAGGACCCATCCCGGCATCTGCCTCCACGGCCTTTGCTTCCACTGGATTCTAACACCCTACACTGCCCTTAACCACCCAATTCACCTGCTTTCACAAAGCAGAAAGCTGTGCACTCACCTGTTGGCAGCTGCCCTCTATTCACGGTTCCACAACACGGTGGCCAGCTTCCGTCCCGGGATGCACACGATGCAGACGGCACGGAGGTCTTGACCTGCATCTGTGTCAGCCCCTGCCGAACCCCAGCTCTGCGAAGGCGGGCGCCACGCGGTCCGAGTCACGCAGGTGACTCTCTCGGGAATACACGCCTCTCCAGGAGCCTTCCAATGAAAAAGGAATGGCTTTTTCTGAGTCATCCTATCTCACTATTTCCGCGTATTGATCTTGTGGCCAATTAATCTCTTGGAGGCTCCCCGACTCCAGCGCCGTGCCCAGCGTGGAGGTGGTGCTAGGTACATCTCCGTGGACCGGATGGATGGATGGCTTTGCCATACCAGGTCACCTTGGGAAGTGGGGAGCAGGGAACTAAAAGACGGGACTTGAGTCCAGGACCCGCAGACCGCGCCGGGTCTGTGACTCCCCAGGAGGATTCTGCGCCCCCCGGCCGCACTCAGCTGCTGTGGTTCCTTACAGGACAGGACCTGGGGCACGGTCACCGAGGGACGCGGCTCAGGGGACGAAGGCCTTGAACGTGACATGGGCATCCAAGCGCCCTCTCCCCAGGGGGTGTCCCACCGGACAGTTCACGTGAAACGTTGTCTGTGGCGGGAGCTCACCTGACCCAGGGCCGGTCACATGACTGAAAGAGGCTGCTGGGATAATTCATCACGTTTGAGGATGTTGCTCTTTAAGGAAAAAGTGATGTCAAGGTTTTCCCACCGTCTGGGAGGGCATGCTTGGCCCAGGGCCAGGAGGAAGTGTTTTACTGGCAGGGGCGACCATAAAACCTGCTCTTTCGCTGGTTGTCCACGTGGGTTCTTGTTTACTGCAGACTTGCATCCTCCGAGGCCACGGGCACTTGCTCCAAAGTGAGCGGGCAGGTCTGTGCCCTGGGCCAGAAGCTGCTGGCCGTGGCCCCACCCGGCCTCTGTGCGGACCCTCCGTGGACACTGGACCCCACGTCTACCGGGGTGCACGCCCTCTGCCTGCTTCTGCTTTTCTCGTCCGTGCTCCTCTGACTGCAGTTCCATCCAGTCCTCTCCACGGCACCATCCTCGGCTCCGAGGTTCTCCTCCAACCTTCTCTGCCTCTCAGAGCAAGGGTTTCTTCTAAAATATGTATATATTTCCCCTGATTTCCCAGAGGAAGGGAGCGGGAGAGAGAGAGAGGCAGATCAAGGGTGAGAGAGCATCATGGATCTGTTGCCTCTTGCACACCCCACCCTGGGGACCGAGCCTGGGACCAGGGCGCGGGCCCTGACCTGGAATCGAATTGTGACCTCCTGGTCAAAGGTTGCTACTCAGACACTGAGCCCGGCCGGCCGGACAGACCTAGGGTTTCTTTACAAATTCTGTTGACAATGAAGGGCGTTTTTCACAGGCTCCTGTACTGACCCTCTTTCTTCAGCGCGTCCTGAAGGATGCAGACTGCCCACAGCTGGGAGGGCCAGTCTACCTTTAGCGCAGACCCCACCTGCTGGAGTCTCCCCGAACTCTCGCGGGAATACACGCCTCTCCAGGAGCCTTCCAATGAAAAAGGAATGGCTTTTTCTGAGTCATCCTATCTCACTATTTCCGCTTATTGATCTTGTGGCCAATTAACTGCCCGGAGGCTCCCCCCACTCGGAGTTGGGGGCCTCAAAAACATACTGGGGCCGCGTGGGGGTCCCCGTGTAATGTTTTCTCGAATCTGCAACCACTTTAAACTATCGCCGCCTTTGCTAAGTGCTGGCAGCTGCCCTGGTCCATTCATTCAGGCTTGATCTGGCCGGGCGGCCAGTCACCTGGACGCCCAGGGCATGCTGGGAAGAGGCTGTCCATGCCCAGGAGGGGCACTTCCAGCGGCTCCGCCCCCAGACGCCTCTGTGGCCGGGAGCCCTCCCCGTTCCTGGCTCTTTCGGCCACTGAATTACTCAGTCCCTTTAATGGCCAAAGAGGTGCCTGGCCAGTGTGGCTCAGCGGTTGAGGGCTGACCTCTGGACCAAAACGTCACGGTTCGATTCCTGGTCAGGGGCACATGCCCAGGTTGCAGGCTCGATCCCCAGTAGGGGGCGTGCAGGAGGCAGCCCATCCATGATTCTCTCTCGTCATCGATGTTTCTCTCTCTCCCTTTCCCTTCCTCTCTGACATCAACACAAATATGTTTTTTTAAGAGAGCCGAGGAGAGAAGGACTATTTTAATTCCATTTAAAGATGAGAACGTGAGGCGCTTACGTTCAAAATGCAGAGTGGGTATCGACTGCTGATGGGAAATTAGCTCTAACCTGTGTCTGAAAAACGAGAAAGGACAGCCCTCTCTCCACTCCTCGTCCCCCCAAATAGGCCAATTTCCTAAAACCGATGAGATTTTCTCTCCATGCAAAGTACAGCGATTCATTGACTCGGGCCAATTCCGAGCACCGTCCGTGCGGCAAGCACTGCCGTGGGTGTGGGAGGAATTAGCAGCAGAAGCAGCCCGGGCCTCGCCACCATTCGTCCCGCTCACAAGGACAGCAGTGACGCCAGGCGCAGGGGGACATGTGGAAATGAGGACCCCTAACGGGATGGCGTACATGTCTGGGGGAATGTGACCCTAGATCCCTCGAACCGGCGATGGGAAAGAGAAGTGAGCGGAGGCAGAACGGGTCACAGTGATGGGACCGGATTGCACCAGGAAGTGGGATGGGGGCCCTCAGTGCGTCGCCAGCTGACAGAGGGGGTGCCGTTAGAAGGACACGTAAAGGAGGCTCCCGATAGATAAGGAAACCGTGGTGCTGTATGGCGCTGCCAGAGAGAAGGCAGCTGGCCACAGCTGTGCACAGTGGAGGTCATTCCTCAGGAGGACGCAGCTAATTGATGGAAGTCCAGCCAGGCTCCCCATTGGTCCAGCAGCGAGGCTCCAGCCTGGCTGGTGAGGGTGGATATCTGTTCTCCATCCGGGTCACAGAACGGGCTGTTTTTGTCACAGCACCGCCTAGATTGCAAAGCTCTTTTTCATTTTCATTTTATTATTATTATTATTATTATTATTATTATTATTATTTTGCATCCGGACTACTGAATTTCTTCTGTCACTCATACCGATATTGTACTCAAACAAATGATCAATTCAAAGGGTCAATGATTCTCTCTCATCACTGATGTTTCTATCTCTCTTTCCTTCTCCCTTCCTCTCTGAAATCCATAAAAATATTTTTTAAGCCGAAACCGGTGTGGCTCAGTGGATAGAGCGTCGGCCTGCCGACTCAAGGGTCCCAGGTTCGATTCCGGTCAAGGGCATGTACCTTTGTTGCAGGCACATCCCCAGTAGGGGGCGTGCAGGAGGCGGCTGATCGATGTCTCTCTCTCATCGATGTTTCTAACTCTCTATCCCTCTCCCTTCCTCTCTGTAAAAATCAATAAAATATATTAAAAAAAAAAAAAAAGACGACAGATGCCTGGTTACTGGCTCCTCAACCCGGAGCACTTTCTGCCTTCGCAGGAAGGCAAACCAGCAGAGGATTTCGTGTTACCTCTCCATCACCCCCCTTCCCTCTGATCCCTGCTCCTCTGTAGTTACCGCAGGGAGAAGCACGCGTGACCTGGGGCAGCGTCCGCTGTACTTGCAGCGCCAGCACGGCGGGTCTGTGGTTCATAGATGTGTCACCCCTACCGTATGGCGGGCGCCGGTCTCAGCGCGCCGCCGGGCACGCGTGGGCACCCAGGACGCTCCGATGACCTTTCCCCGGGCCCCTCAGGAGGCCGTGGCTGCCCGACCCCCGAGGTGATGTGCTCGGCTTCCTCACGCCGGCAGGCCCGGGTGTTAATAGCTTCGCAATTCATTGCTTTGCTACTTTTTTAACGCGCAGGAAATTTAGTACCGGTTTTCGCCGGCTGGAGACTCCCATGAATCATATAAATTAGAGGGCATCAAAGAAATGGATTAGCATTTGTTAGGCTGGATGCGCGAAGGCTGTACTAACCGCTTTAATATGTACTACAGCTTTTCCACCCGCCAGTTAAAAAGCCTTTCAATTTTTCAACCCGTGCCGTAATTGAATTGGCTCTCTCTCTGCCGACGGATAACAATGTTACGATGATGGAATCCTTATTAGATTCCGAGGATCATCCGGATGGCACTGTTTTTTTTTTTTTTTAAAGACAGACATCTCCGCCAGGGAGAGCAGGGGGCATGGCAGGGCCATCGTAAGCAAACACATGTCAGATGGGTCTCGTCGGGGACACGCGTGCTTAATTATGATTACAGCGTGAGCTGGACGGGTGGCTGATCGTTGGTTCTCAGGAGACCTGGCCGCGGCGGGAGAGGGCGGTGGAGCTGCAGACACCACGGAGCAAATCGGGCCCAAACCGTGGCCGTTTTTCAGCCTGGGTGCTGTTCTGCTGACTTTGTCATGAATGGACTTTTAAAAAATATGTATTTTTATTTATTTATTTATTTATTTAAAATATATTTTATTGATTTTTTGCAGAGAGGGAGAGAGGTAGAAAGTCAGAAACATTGATGAGAGAGAGACACTGATCAGCCGCCTCCTGCACACCCCACAGTGGAGATGTGCCCACAACCAAGGTACATGCCCCCAACTGGAATCGAACTTGGGACCTTTCGTCCGAAGGCCGACGCTCTATCCACTGAGCCAAACCGGTCTCGGCAAATATATTTTTTTAATTTACTGATTTCAGAGAGGAAGGGAGAAAGAAAGAGAGGGAGAGGAGGAGAGACTGAAACATCAACGATGAGAAAGAACCATTGATCGGCTGCCTCCTGCACTGCCCCCTACTGGGGATGGAGCCCGAAACCAGGGCCTGTGCCCTGACCGGGAATTGCACCGTGACCTCCTGGTTCATAGGTCAACGCCCACCCCTTGAGCCCCTCCGGCTGGCTGTGATGAATGCATTTGTAAGCCCGAGTTTGAAATAGCGTTTCAGAGGCCATACGATAGAATCTTCCTTTTTATAGGGGGACATTCTGGATTGTGTCTCCTCTGAAAAATACTGTTTGAAGTGGGATTTAAATCAGCGGCTTCATGTCCGTGTTAAATATGTTGCTGTTAATGGCCAGAGTCTGGTTTTCTGACGGACCGGGGCCGGGAGAGAATAAGGCCGGCCAGCCAGCCAGCCAGCCAGCCTCACGGGTTTCATGTTCTCCCTGGGGCACAGCTGTAGGGACTGGCGGTTCCCTTTACAGCGGTACCTCTAGATACGAGTTTAATTCGTTTCGTAACCTTGAGGCGTGGGAAACTATGAGATGCTCGAGTGGCGGTAAACTGGTGGGTCGTGTGCAGCCGGCCGATCCGTGCGATGACTCCCATCTCAACTGTTGCTCGTATTTCAAAGCAAAAATCACTCGCTCGATGTCTCGTATCTCAAAAATCTCGTATGTTAGGGCACTCGTATCTCTAGTTACCCATGTACCAGAAAGCAACGGCAGAGACATGGAGGCTCTCCCAGGCCGGTCCTGATGGCCAAGATGAGCTCCCCTCCAGAAAACCATGTCTGCAGCCAGCAGAGAGGCGGCAGGTGGCGTGGGGAGGGGAGGGCAGGGCCCGGTAACGTCCACCCACGTCCAACTTCTCCCGAGGCCCGGTGGCGCAGGCAGCTTCTCGGGGTCCCGCCCGGCCCTGGGGGCACCCTCCTCCGAGCACACGCCGGATGATCCAGGCCATGTCTCCACACGCCTGTGTGCAGGCGAGGCTACAGCAGTGCCACCGGGGGCAAGGCCCCTTTGCCCTCGGCAGGTGGGAGGGCCATGCCTCCTGGCAGTACCCGCACTGTCCTGGCACACCCTCCAGGAGCCTGCGTGTGTTCACGAGCAGGACAGTCCCTACTGGGCACCAGGCCTCCTTCGTGTGAGGGTGCGTACGGGGTGCCACTGGCCAGCCATGTGCGGCTGCTTTGAAGCACTCCTTGGTCGGATGGACTCCTACAGTAGCAGCAGCCGCCCCGTCTACAATAGTCTCCCTGTCTGTGCCTGTGGCTGCCATGTCTCGGCCTAATACAGTGGTACCTCGAGACACGAGTTTAATTCGTTCCGTAACCTTGAGGCGTGGGAAACTAAGAGGCACTCGAGTGGCGGTAAACTGGTGGGTCGTGTGCAGCCGGCCGATCCGCATGATGACTCCTATCTCAACTGTTGCTTACATTTCAAAGCAAAAATAGCTCGCTCGACAGCTTGTATCTCAAAAATCTCGTATGTTAGGCCACTCGTATCTCGAGGTTCCACTGTCCCGGGCAGGCAGCGGAGGACTGTGCTCCCTCAGGCGCCCTGCAGTCTCGGGTGCTGCTCCCCACATGCACCCTCCATGCCCCTACCCGGACCCATGAGTACCCTGGAGGCCTCCACAGCAAGCAACGTGCACACCCCGCTGGCCAGTTGGGAGGGGGCCCCTCGTTTTCCAGAGGTGCCCCATGGCCAGCAGGGTGGACCCCTCCCAGGAGGTGTTCAGAGGGCATGTCCTGGGCCTGCCCCAGACCCACGAAAGCAGAACCCAGATTTTCCTGGGTGCTCATTAACTGGCTATGCTAGCCTAGAGGAGGGGGGATGGCCACCCCGCCAGAGGGTCTCCCCCTGGCGAGACTCTGGGTGGTGGTGACAAGCACCCCTTTGTCCCTTACTAACCTCGGGGCTCCAGCCCCTGCCTCTGGGAGACACCTCAGCCCCCCCTGTACCCAATCGATCGACTTTATTTCTTCAACAAACTATAATCTCATTTCCAAACTATTTCCCTGCCCCCCGGGGCATGCACACACATACAGATGGAGGCACAGCCACGTCGGGGGGCTCGGGAGTCAGCGTCACTTGTTGGGGTTTTAAGGGTGATTCATGAGTCTCAGAACAGACAGGAGCTACCCACGGGCAGCGGCCGAAATTATTTACGGGCAAAAGCCGGCACACCGAGAGCGATGGGCTGCACTGTGCTGACAAATGGCGCGTTAAAAATAAAGCATGGAGGGAGAGCTGTCGGCGAAGAGAAACTTAGGAGATAGATGAGATTTAAATAGGGGGGCGAGACGGAGGCGTCTGAGGGTGCCTATTGGGGTGATGAAAACCAGACGCTGTGGTCAGGATGAGGGTTACTCATGGGGCAGGGAGGGAAGGAGCTAGGGAAGGAGGCCGAGACCATTGAATGAAGGCTTACATTGACGTTGTACCGTCTTTTTGTAAGTGCCATTTATCCTCTATAATAAAAGCGTAATATGCTAAATGTCCAGCCAATCAGTTGACCACTCACTATGATGCTCACTGACCACCAGGGGGCGGACACTGCTGGGGTCTGGCCGATGAGGACAGAGGGCTGGACAAGTCCTAGACCCCTCCGACAGTCCCTCCCCAGCCAGCTGGCCATCTTCCTGTGGCCCCTCCAGGGTCAGCCAGCCCTGATAGGCCCCCATCACCGGCCAGGCCGAGGGACCCCACCTGTGCACAAATTCGTGCACCGGGCCTCTAGTTCTCTTATAAAAGCATGTAAATAGCAAAGGAAAGTCTGGTAGGAGAGTTTAGTTGTACCGAGAGCTGGCATATCATCTTCTATGGACCAGGACTAGTCAGAAACTAATCTTTTTTTCTCATCTATTTTTTCAAATATTTAGAATCTTTTCCATCACAAGAGTTGCTTAAAAGCTGGGCTCTAGCTGAGACTGGTTTGGCTCAGTGGATAGGTTTGGCTTGTGGACTGAAAGGTCCCGGGTTCGATTCCGGTTGGGGGCATGTATCCTGGTTGCAGGCACATCTCCACTGTGGGGCGTGCAGGAGGCGGCTGATCGATGTCTCTCTCTCATCAATGTTTCTGACTTTCTATCCCTCTCCCTTCCTCTCTGTAAAAATTCAATAAAATATATTAAAAAAAAGCTGGGCTCTAACCCCAATACCAAAGAGAAAGTCTGTGCAGAGGCCGGCAAAAGGGTGCCAATCTTTAAAAAAAACCAACAACAAACAACAACAACAAAAAACTTGTCAAAAATATATAAGTAGCTGAAACCAGTTTAGCTCAGTGAATAGAGCGTCGGCCTGCTGACTGAAAGGTCCCAGGTTCAATTCCAGTCAAGGGCATGTACCTTGGTTGCAGGCACATCCCTAGTAGGGGGTGTGCAGGAGGCAGCTGATCGATGTTTCTCATCGATGTTTCTAACTATCTCTCTCCCTTCCTCTCTGCAAAAAATCAATAAAATATATATTTTAAAAAATGTACAAGTAGCTGCCATCCACCAAATAAAGTCAGAACGGACTCAATACCATCATTCTACAGCGTGAATCTTCTGCTTCCCCTCTCTGCCCTCCCTCCCCGCAGCTGCTACGCCTGGAACAGAGAGGGCATTGTCTCACATCCTGGGTGCGCTCAGCCCGCAGGGTGCACAAATACTTCTTAAAATATCCTGTTAAAAGAGAGAAGCGGAAAAACAGAATCAACCCGGGGCCCTTGCAAGGTTCCTTTGGACCGTCCCATGACTACTCATGAACAGACATGTGACTGTTACAGATTTTATTAGAATGATAGAAAATAATACATACAGATAACCATAGGATACACGCACGGAGATGTAAAGATACTTTTTTTTATGCTTTTCAATATGAAACAGAGGTACACATCTCATGGAGATATCTCGCGAGAAACGCCGTCGATGCAGAGCAGTGGTGTGTTGCGAATGAACCACTGGAGTCACACATACAGAGGTGCCGCTCCGTCACCTGCAGCTTCTCCTGCGGGGACTGGCGAGGGCCGGCCTCTGTTTTGTCGGAGGGAGCAATGGTGAGACTGTCCTCGGTATTTACAGTATGTACACACCTCGCAGGGAAAGCGACACACAGTCTTCTCCGCTTTGTCCTAAATGTCATTTCTAACCGCTAAGAGCACAGCTCTTCTGTTTCCTGATACACGACACTGTTGGCTTCAAGTTATGAGAATTCTGCGGAGGAGAACAAGTTTCTGCAAATTGCGAAATTGTCAGAAAAAGAGAGAGGGAGAGGGAGGAAGGGAGAGATGGGGAGGAGGGAGGTGAAAAATTGTTTTTGCCGCGTCTGGCACTCCACCTGCGGATTTCGCATTATCCTCGGCACATTCACTGCTCTGAAGTCTCGTCCTTGAGAAGCCTTTGAAAACCGCCCACTTCTATTACAAATTTACCGCAGGAACTACAAAGCCTGGCCGGCTCTCTCGGATAGACCGCTGGATTTCATTAAAAACAAACACACACGCACACAACAACAACAGAACGCAAAAAAAAAAAAGTCTCTGTCACCCCCCAAAAAAGAGAGGGCCTCTTAAAGAAAGCAGACGTTGGGAATAAAAAATTGCGTGAATTTTGTTTCATGTCTGGGCTGAGGTCCGGGGCCTTCCTTCTCTTGCCCGCGGTGTTTTAATCAGAGCTGCGGCCTTGCTCCCAGGTGTGAAGGACACAGTCATGCTTATTATTATTATTATTTTTTTAAAAAAATTTTCGAGAAGCGTAAAGCGTAACCCATTCAATTCCACAGTGTCACCGAATGAAACAGAAGCCTAGGCTGGAATGGGCTGCACGGGGCAGGCAGGCCCGCTCACCCCTCCGTCCTGATCTGTCCCAGGTCCTGCTCGGGGCCGAGGCAGGTAAGGGGGAGGGAGGGGGCGCGGGACCATCCCCACGGTTTATAGATGATTTTTGTGGGTGAAGTTACGTGGAAAGAATCCCACTCCCTGCCCAGGGCACAGGGGCCAAACAGCCCCCCAAACTTCCAGGTCAGATTTTTCCAACTCTCCTTCGAATCCCCTGCGCCCTCTTCAGAGCAGGCAGTTTCTAAATGCGTTTCTGGCCCTTCCACAATGACACTCCGACCCAGTCTCCCAGACAGCGCTGCTCTGATGGGGAACCTCACATTTGCATTCAATGAGCTTCTCCACATGAATAACATACACAACGAACATACGTGTGCCCGCGTGGGAGGATGGGCGTCTTTACCCACAGGCGGTGTGTAAAACCATCGCTTACAAACACCTAGGGCAGCGGTTCTCAACCTGTGGGTCGCGAACGACCCTTTCGCAGGGGTCGCCTAAGACCATTGGGAAATGCAGATATTGACATCACGATGCATCACAGTAGCAACATGTCATGGTTGGGGGCCACCACCACATGAGGAGCTGGATGCAAGGGTCGCGGCCTTAGGGAGGTGGAGAACCACTGACTTAGAGGGTGTCCCCCTCAAAAAAAAATGTGTACACCCTTCAACGGCCCGTCGCTCCATTTTGCAAATGAAATGCATTTTTAAGAAACACCGCCTTTGTATAGTTATTCAACGTGTGTGGGTGTGTACACATTTTTTTTGGGGGGGGGGCACCCTCTATATCAAAAGTCTGGAGTCCATAACATAGAAAGTCCTTTGGTTTATCAAGTATTAAGGCATCTCAGATTCCCCTGCAAGGATGTACGGTTTGTTTCTGAATTATGTTTGTACTTGACCTAACGTAGAAAGTTAAAAAGACAGAGCTGGGGGGAAGGACATAAAACCCATGCACAATCACTGCATCTCGTGAAAGCACTGTTTTCGCGTCGCCAATGAACTTGCAGCAAATGGTAAGAAAGAGTTGCGGTCACCACAGGGCACGGGCCGCCAGCAGGACGGCCGGCAGGTAGCGTGACGTGGGGTGGGCGCTGGCGCTGGCCGAGGGGGAGCCCCTGGCGTCCGAACCTGTCAAGCGAGAGACGGCTGGTTACACGGCCCCCGCCTCCCGGCCACGCAAGACCCTGCTCTTCCTCCCAGAGCGGGAAGGGCCACACGGCGCGACCAGCCGCCTTCTGTTTACGGGGGCACAGAGCAGCTGCCAGCGGGACCTAGGAGCACACTGGTTCGTTCCTTCCCCCTTCCTTCCTTCCTTCCTTCCTTCCTTCCTTCCTTCCTTCCTTCCTTCCTTCCTTTCCTCCTTCCTTCCTTCCCTCCCTCCCTCCCTCCCTCCCTCCCTCCCTCCTTCCTTCCTTCCTTCCCTTCTTCTTTCCTTCCTTCCCTCCTTCCTTCCCTTCTTCTTTCCTTCCTTCCTTCCTTCCTTCCTCCCCTTCTTCTTTCCTTCCTTCCTCTTTCTTTCTTTCTTTCTTTCTTTCTTTCTTTCTTTCTTTCTTTCTTTCTTC